>CM031240.1:69234559-69517059 GCA_018340775.1 Taxus wallichiana var. yunnanensis
GGCACGATTTTTTTGGTCGACGCCGATTGTTATGGTCGGCGCCGATTATTAGTCTGGATCACCACCGATTTACACCTATTGTTGCCGATCGGTTGCACTGTAGCTTCTTGCCATCTCCTAAATCTTCTTGCCATAGTGTTGATGCTTGGCTTATTTATCTGGTCATTATTGTGCCCTGAATGTTGCCTTTTGGCACATACTTTTGATATTATCGTCCATTTCAAGCTTGTCCCCTGTACATGGGGCACTCGCATTTTTGGCAGCTTAGAGTTAACGGGTCTGTAGGCACTCACGTTATGCCGCCTTGAGACCGTTTGGTTGTCCCTACCAATGTATCTCTCTTTAGGTGCTAACTATTTTGCAGCCCTCCTTACACTCACGGGTCTGTAGGTACTAACGTCGTCTCCTATGGAGACCATCTAGACTTCCCTACCAATGTGAGTTCCTTAGGTAGCTGCCTTAATGTTATTTTTGTGTGTCATTAATGATCAGATCTACTCCAGACATCTAGCTGGGGCATCCTGCGTTTTCATCTACCTTTTTCAAACTTGGGATCATTTGTTCTATCACCCATCCCATCCCTAGTTTGAGGGGGATCACATCATCACTTTTTCCTCCTTTCTTCCACCTCCTTGTTTTTGTCTTGCAACTTTGCTTATCACAAGTTACTCGACAAAAAGGGGCAAAATGTAGACACCTAAAATTGGTTACCCAATTTAGTGTCCCTCACATTCGTTTACCTTCTCGGGTAACCTGGGGCACGTTCATATCACCATTTCCCCTTGGGGTATTATTCAATTTGTGATTTAAACACCTATCCTAGGTTTAATTCACCCCATTATGTTTTACCCATGAGTAATTAAATATTAACTATTCAATTACACCTTTTTACATATATCCTAACCACTTATCTACCCCATATCTATTCTATCCATATATCCCCCCTATTTCTCCTCCTCCCAAACCGAGCAACAGGATATTTCCCATATTTGAGGTGAAAGGATCACTCTCATCTTTCCAGAAATCACTCCTTTTGGCCATTTTAGAGTCGGTTCCTGATTGAGGCCGAGCCAGGTACTCGGTCGACGCCAATTTTTCAGAATGGTGCCGATTTCATCTCGGTCGGCGCCGATTACAAATAGAGGCCCAGAACTCAGTTCTGGTTAGATAGTTAGATGGCGAGATAGATAGTGAGTTAGACAAAGAGAACGAGAGAGTTTTGAGCATCAAGTCTGAGCATTATCTATCAAGTGAGAGTGAATCCTATCCAAACCAATCCCTGAGAGGAGTACCGTTACTCTACTCCTACCACATCGACATCGTGAGTCTTCATCGATCTCTTGGTGACTCTGTTCCTACATCCAGCATAGGTGGAGCCTTGTCAGTATCCCTACGACACTTGCAGATCCAGCGGAGATCGATGATCTAGCCTCCACTGTCTGTTTCTCAATCTTCCTACAAATTTTCCCAAGTCGACGCCGATTTATATCAGTCGACGCGACCTACCTCAATCGACGCCGATTTGAATAAGTCGACACCATTTTTCCTAACCAACGCTAATCAGCCTGCAGATAGGTAAAAGGACTCAGGTAACATTAATCTAACATTATTTTCAGAATTTCCTATTTCTGCTACTTTATATCTGCTTTGTTTAGATTCACTCATTATTTTTGATCAAAAAATCCATTTATTTACGTACATATTTTATCATGTATGCCTTTTTCCTTAATTAAAGCATGGAATGACATCATTGAGGAAGCTTATCGCTTCCCAGACCCGCTTTTCAGGTAGTCCACCTAAATATCTTTTAACATTGTCTTTTTCTGTCAAGCATCTGTGTCTCGCAGGTTTCCTGGATCTCGCTTGTGTGCACCCGTCTTGTCTACATCGGCTTTCTTTTCCATCTACATCTTTAGATCTTCTCGTATCAATCAGGTATCGATTTCATTTGAAGTTTTTCAGGGTTTTTGTTTAGTTTGGTACATTAACTTAGGCACGGGTAACAAGCACGAAATTTTTGATCTGATCGTGTCAACAACCCGTGACACCCAAACCCATATTTTCACTTTAAATTCCCTTTTACTCCCTTCTACCTACCTAAGCCTACCCAAATCACCCCTACACCCTTCCCCACCCCTTCTTCACCCAATCCCCTCCCTCCCCATTCCTATTTTACTTGATTTCCCTCCCATAATTCAAAATTTCTTTTCCCCCAAAAATAACAAAACCATTTTTACCCACCTAACCTTTAATTCAACCTAACCAATAAAACAACAAGTGGGATTGAATCCTACCTCATCGTACTACCGTCATGTGGTGGCACCTCTTGCCATAACACTAGTGGTCTCCACGATCCCTCTCCCGCCTCTGTCATCACCAAATGATTTGCTCACTCTCAATCAATCAATCAATAAAATCAATTCAACCTTTCTCATGGATCCACCTATCAAGAAACTCTCACCACCCACGTGGCTCACCAAATCAACCCTCAATCTCACTCTATCACTTCCCACCTTTTCTCTCTTTCTCTTGTCATTTTCCCAATTCACTAAAAAAAAATGAGTTGAAAAATACATCACTTTTTTCTTTTTATAACCTACTGACAGGGCCGTGATTGTTTCACCTTGATCGACATCGAGTGTTGTACCCTAGCTTACCATGGTTGGTCTACCTTGATTGGCATCAGTTCCTTTTAACCGTCATTGGTTTAGCCAATTAGTTCTTTTTCCTACCCCTTACCCCTAATTTTTGACTTAAATCCTTTTTTCACCTCACCCACACCTCCCTAGGACACTTCACTTGATCTTCTTGACCTTATCATTTACTACCTCACCTCGTCCTCTTTCGGGGACTCATTATTTTTCCCATACCTCGGCCCTACCCATGTCGTGACCTAGATACTTGGACACGGTGCATTACTCGTGACTTGACCTCATGTGCTCGCTTATACCTTACGACACCGTTACTGTGTTGATGAGCGTCGACCTTACCTTGCCTCCTATCGCGACCATTTATCGACCCTACCCTTGGTGTGCAGAACATACCAAAATGTTCTTGCACGACCTATTTCATGTTTCCTAACCATATCCTATACCTTGGATACCGGAATCACCTCAACCTTGTTTGGATAAACCTATCAACCTTAGACAATGTAGATTTTTCTGCTCTTCAACATGGTACCGTCTTTGTAGTTTATACGTGTGTGTGCATTTATTTATTACTTACCTTTGACCCTAATCCATTACCTAGAATACATGAGTGGACCTTTTTCCCTTTTTTACCCGTTGCCCACCTTCCTCTTCATCACATTCACCTTTTATCAAACCACTCACCGATTTTGCCTTCTACCTCGTCAATTCCTAGTTTGAGGGGGATCACCTTCACCCACACATGGGGCAACCACATCTTATTTTTTTGTCAACATCGCTTACCAATACAAGCTACATGACAAAAAGGGGTAAAATGTAGACACCAAAATTGGGTCACACTCTCCTTGGTCCCTCATCAAATAAACACCTTGAACACATTTACCTAACCATGGCCCCCTTCACTCCACTCAATAGTAATTTAATTAATTTAATTAAATTAATTCATCATGCTCACAATATTTATTATTTAAATATCTTAATTGGATAATACCCACACTATCCACCTCACTTGGCCACCTCATCCTAAGACCTATTCTTGGTATGTTGTCATAACTAACTAAGACCTACCCAAACCCCGAAAATCAAACCCTATATTCCCTCTAACCACATTCCCGTCTATTATAAGGAAGCTTCCATTCTATTCCATGGAGCAAAAATGGGTGAGATCCAAGAAAATCCAAAGGATGTACCCATTTTAGAAAACCTAGGAAATCCCACCCTAACCGATGTCGGCCATCCTAAACCACCGCCAGTGAATCTAGAACCACCATTGGTTACCATTTAACCCTAAAAAAACATTATTTCGAGGTTAGCACATTTATAAGAGGTTAGAGACATATTCTAACAAACAGGTGATGAAACCAGGAGCTACATGCAAGCAAAACCAACACCCGTACACATATCAGAGCATCCATAGCCAGCACCTGAAGCAACCACAAAGCCATCTACCTTAACTGGATCATCTAGGAAGCACCAACACCACATCAAGTTCATTCCCTTTGATCACCTACCATTACCAACTAGATGTCAAGTTCGTACAAGCGGTAAGTGCTTTGTTAACCAACATTTTTCCATTTATCATTTGGTAGATTCTTTTGCTATTGTTACTAGTTTCTACCCTCATTTCATTCCACCACAATTTTACCTCCATGAAAACTTGACCATCCTTTACCCATACCCTTGAACTACCCATATCTAGATTTTAATCATTCTTGTGCATACCTGAGACCCACATGAACCCTGCCATTTCCCTTCCATTCCCATCTAGCCTCATATCTGTTACCCCACCCCATTTTACTAAGTTTTTCTTGCACCACGACTATATCGACACCAACTACCCACAACCATCGTTGGTTAACCTAAACCAATATATGTCATACTAGGCGCGTCGGTCTCGTGTCTTTTACCAGAAACCAAGAACAAAGCTTCTAAACCTCCACCAAATACCCAAAACCACCTAGAACCTCACCTTGACCAATACCAATACTCTGATAGTGACCTTGACCTTTAGATTCAATCATAACTTAGCATGTTGTGAATGAATTTTCTTATTGTAGACAAATGAGATACCTAAATCATTATTACTACAGTAGGATTTCCTTTATTGTTAGCATTAAGTTGTTTTAAACAGTGGATTGACACCATCTAGGAAGTATCACACTTCCCGGATCTAGCACACACTAGGTAGTCCACTGCATATACTATTTAACTATTATTTGGTGGTCTTTTTTTCCATTTCGGTGTAGTTCCACTAAGAAAAAGTAATTTGTCACGATCATTTGTGGATCCAAAAGTCATATGCACGTAACAACCTACAACCAACATTTCAACGGGTATTCCTCCTAGCCCTTTACACTTATCTTTTTGTAAACATTCGAAGAAATTCTCTAGAATCGGGTGAAACATGCACGTTATCCATTTCTTCTTGACATGTGTCACCAAACTCCTCTTGTCATGCAAAAACATAATTTTCTATCAAGCAACAACTCCCCTCCTTTTTACGTGTCATTCTACCTTTCCCATCAAAATCACCTTCTCCTCGTGCAATAATATTTCTTCTATCGAGTTTCAACCACCTTTTGTTGACACGCATCAACCTCCCCTCACTATCACATGACAACATTTCTTCTTGTCATGTGACAAATCATTCTCTCATCAATAATGACTCTTCCTATTCTTATTGT
This sequence comes from Taxus wallichiana var. yunnanensis, assembly GCA_018340775.1. NCBI lineage: Eukaryota > Viridiplantae > Streptophyta > Pinopsida > Cupressales > Taxaceae > Taxus > Taxus wallichiana. Next base: position 69,239,892 of record CM031240.1, read on the forward strand.
GCATCACCTAGTGGTTTTATCGAGTGAAAACAAGGAGTTTTAGATACTACCCAACATTAATGACACCGTACAGGGTAGCTCAACAACCAGAATTAATGAGGTATGGCACCCATGATTGCTATGTAAGAAAATTACCATTAGAAATTGAACTAGTATGGTTTCCTATACCTTTGTATGGGAAATTAATGAAATATTTTGGTTGGTATCTCCTTTTCTCTATATATATGTAATTTCCCCTTCATTAGAGGGGAGACATTCTAGAATGTAAAGGAACTCTCCCAAAATTGTTCCAACACTTTTGTGAGCTACAAGCCTTGAATATATGTATTTTGTGAAGGATTCTTGGCTTGTGCCTATATTACAATGGATTGTGAATCATTTTAAGCAATAAAATTAGTGCTTTTCAGATTTTCTTACCCTAGTTTGATTTATATTTATTTTTACCTCTATTATATTTAACTTGGTATATTGTGTATATTGTGTTCCTTTATAGGATATAAATTCATTGTGCTCCATGAAATTAGAGATTTGAATGTGTTTTAGGATTGTGGCACTTTTTCTACCCTCTTCTTCCCCATTTTCCTCAAATTTCACTTAGTAGGAATCTCTCTAGCATTTTTTTGGTGGTATCACCTCCTTAGTTTAGGACTTTTATCTTATGCATCTCTTTCTTCATTGGTCCCTTTGAAATTCTAGGTTAGTGTTAGAATAACTACGTTTCCTTTCTAGGAGTGGTTTTAGCATTAGAATAGGTCGAAAAACTAGCCTTCTCTATATTTTTATCTCATTTGTGAGGGTCCCACACCTTGATACAATCCCATGTTAGTCAAGAGTAGGGTTTTGTAATGTGTAAATCCCAGGGTGCTACTTTTCCAACATAAGAGTTTTGGCACGCTGGTGGGACAAAAGTTAATATTTTCATTTTTATCAAGATTGGGTGTGTGTCTTGGTGAATTTCCATCCTTTAGAGGATTTACAAAAACACATATGGTGATTCTGTCATTCAAATCTAGTGGTTTTAGTAGCCCAAGTTTATCAAGTTCATGAACGTGGTGCAAACCTAGTCTAGATCAAGAGAAGAAGGTATATTTGAATACTTGTAATTATCTCCAAGTATAGGAAGAAGAGGAAGAAGCTTACAAAGGTTTCCATCTCCACCAAATCAAAAATTATCCACACCTCCACTTGGTAGACCCTTTCTTCGATAAACTAGGGTTCTCAGGCCACTCAGGATGGCTCATCAACAACCACCAAATCAGCCACCTCCAAACCACTATGTAAATTTCATGGGAAACATTCCACTTGCCCTTAATGCACAAAATCTAGTTGCAATAACAACATTAAATAATATCCCATACTTCACTAGAGAAAATGCACAACACCCATCATCCACATTCAAGACATTGAAAATGTTTATGCCATTTATGAGATAATTGCGATGGATGTTGTAGTCAAGTTGTTGGCTTATTATTTCAAAGGAAAATATTTGCAGTGGTTCAAAGGCTTGGGAACAAGATCAATTTAGAATTGGGATCAATTGTGTAGGCTATCTGTTGCCATTTTGGTGAGAGGGCTAACAACTTATCCCTTTTGGAGTAGATGACTACAATCAAAAGGGCACCGGTTGAGAAAATGATAGAATTTAATTCCATATTCTAAAGAACATGGGAGAGGATCCCAATTGTAGTTAGAATAATAGCTGAAGGTGCATTTCTTTATTTTCTTAAAGCTCTAAATTTTTATATATATGTTATGATATAATCTATGGGAGGAATAACCCTACCATACACCTATGACAACCATTAGAGATGAGAATTTCCTATTTCAATCTAGTAAAATTTCACCTAGGCCACCTATGCCTCTCTATCTAGATATGGGGAATCCTAATTGTAATCAAACACCTATAATATCCCCATCTACACTCCAATAAATCAGAGTTTAAATGAAGCTTCCACTTCTTCTTCTAGCCCTTCAAATGAACTACAAGAGGTTATGAAACAATTGCAAAACTTAGGAAATGAGTTGATAACTCTTAAGAGGAAACAAGCTCAAAATTCTATACCTTAGCAACATTATTTCTAACCCAATAAACCTCCATATCAGCCAAACAAGAAACTTTTTCAATATGCTAACAATAACCAAGGACAACCCCATTTGTTAGGCCATTCCAATCATATAACCCTAATGCGGTTTTAACATTTAGAGACTTGGTTCCAACTCAAAACAACATATCACAAGAATATGAATGGTGTTTTCCATTCAACCAACCACACAATCAGGAAACATGTTTCAATGGTTCTTTAAATCAAGTATTGCTATCGAATATGGTAGGTATTCCTCAAGAACCAAAACAAGAAGAAAGTCGGCAACAAATAGCTAATTAGGAAGCACCTCCAAATGAGGAAACACTTGTGAATTGGCAAGCTAAGGATTTATGTGGAATAAATCAATCCCCTTCACAAAGTGTGGTAGCCAACACAAGGTCTAAGAAGAGGAATATAGAGGAAGGCTAGTTATCTAATCCGTGTACTTCTCAGCCTTCTATCACACTTTAGGGTATTACCAATCCAAATGCAACCAAAACATTTAAAATCAACCCAAAATACCTTCTAATCCCACTCAAGTTCTAGTTTCAGTAGCCCATGTATAGGAGAAATTCATTAGAGTAAGGAGAAACAAAAGAAAAATCCATCTCCTTTTAATATTATTGATCAAATGAAGAAGACCAATGTAAGCATTTCTATGTGGGAATCATTGAAAATTTTAGGCCAATGGGATTTGTTACAAACAACCATGGAAAATTGGTTAGCATCAAATGAGTTATCCAAGAATAAAGAGAAGGTGCTCACTAATGCAACTGTAAATAAAGGAGTTCATGGAGATTAGTAAGGTAAATACATAAATCCTCCTCCATTCTATATATCTTTGATTATTGGGAACAACCTTGTACAAAATTGCATGATTGAATCAGGGGCTAGTAGTTTGGTAATGCCAAAATAGATTATAGATCAGTTGGGCTTGAAATACGACTTGGTTTCCAAAGGAGTTGTACAGTTAAATGGGACAACAATGGGAACTATTGGGATCATAAATTGTTTAAACCTCACATTGTATGCATGTCCTAGTGTCACGGTTCAACAAGATATATCAATCATTGACTTGCCACCTCTCTTTACATTATATTTTTAAGAGACTTCACCACCAAAATTGAAGGCTAATTATTAGCTAATTAGTTTCATATGCTCTTCAGAACAAGGTATGGAGCTAAGGCTACAATGATAAGTCTGAACCTATTGTGAATTTCTATATTGAGCCTCATGTATCAATCCATATTAATGTAAATTACTCAACCTTTGATCAAGAGGATTTCCCAAACACTCGGGAAGCATGTACCAAATTTGGGGTAGCCCAAATTTGAGTCTTAATGAATGGTAAAACAAAATACATGGATATGATCCATACAAGGAAATATAGGAGGCTGAAATGGGATTTTATTGTTTACACGAGGAAAACAAACCTCTTCCTAGCCACACCAAACCAGATGATAAGGGTGATAATGAAGTATGGAAAATATTATTTGATGGCTCAAGGAGTAGGCAAGGCATTGGATGAGGAGCAATGATTTTATCACCACAAGGTATGAAGTACTACTCAACTTTCTATTTTCAGTTTACTTTTTCAAAAATACGGTTGAGTATGAAGCTTTGATGTATGGATTGATTTGGGAAAGAAAGAGGGGTATAGAAAAATTGAAAGTGTTTGGGGATAGTGAGTTAATTGTCAACCATGTTAGGGGAAAACATGCTGCTAAGAATGATATGCTCAAATCCTATAAGCATCGGGTATGGGATCAAATTGATGATTTTGAAGTGTTCAATATTCAAGCCATATCAAGGAAAAATAATGATACTATAGACAAGATTTCAAATATTAGAGCAACATTTGATGTGGTGGACATTATTAAAAGAGATAAAGTGCAGCCACATATTCATGTAATTGTGAGGCTAGTTGTATTGGATAATAACATGAGTTGGTAGGTATTTGAGAATGATCAACAAGATCATTAATTTCTTGTAGGAGGAGGCTAAGTTCTTAGTTAAAAATCAGGAGAAATTGGAGCAGTAGTACGGGGATCAAGTGGTACAACTATGAACAAACAAATTTCCAAAGGGTTTAGTGACTCTAGAGTCAATATTCAATCCCAATGATCAATTTTGAGAAGCAGATCAAAATTCTCGTAAAAAGGAAGATTAGAATGAATTTCATTCAAAAGGAAAAACACTTCAAATTAGCAAGGTAAGCATTGATCAAGAAAAATCTGAATTTATACAACTTTGCCAAGAATTTCCGGATGTATTTTCTTGGAGCTATGAGGATTTGAAAGGATTTAATCCTAATCGGCACAACACAAGATTTAACTAGATCTAGGAGCTAAACCCATCAAGAAGAAGCAAAGGCCAATCAATCATCATATTGAACCCCTCATGAAAAGTGAAGTGAACCAATGCATTGAGGAAAATATCATATTTCTAATCAAGCACTCTTCATGAGTAGCAAATCATTGTTTGTTAGGAAAAAGAACAAGGAAATCATATTATGTGTGGATTTTTTAGTATTGAATAGGGCCTATCTCAAGGACTACTATCCACTTCCTTCCATGGAGCAAATCCCGCAGGTTGTATCACGGTTACGAAGGTTCTCATTGTTGCATGGCTACTCGGGATATAATCAAATCATGGTAAAGAGGAAGACCAATTTAAGACAGCCTTCCCTATGAAGTGGGGCACATATGCTTATAAGAATATATCATTTGGACTATCAAATGCTGAAGCCACTTTCAAAGGGTAATGGATATGGAATTCAAAGGGTTGACCAATAATATAGTTTTTGTGTATCTATATGGCATTACTATATTCTCCAATAACACAACAAGTCACCTCTTTAACCTTAGACAAGTATTCCAAATATGCAAGAGATTCAAAGTGTCTTTAAATCTGAAAAAGTGCATATTCTTAGCTCATAAATGTAAGCTTTTAGGCCACATCTTGTCTAATGAGGGTTTGACAATTGATTTAGAATGAGTTGAATCTATTTCAGCATTGCCATTTCTAAGTCATAAGAAGGCTCTCCATAGTTTTTTGGGGAAAATTAATTTTATTAGGAGGCTTGTTACTAACTTTACCAATATTGTCACGACACTCACATTAATGCTAAAAAGAACAGAGTTTTTCAAATGGAATGTTGAAGGAAAAGAAATATTTGAAGCTGTAAAGTAGGCCATTACATAGGCTCCAACCCTCATAAATCTATATTTCTCAAAGGAATTCATTTTATATGCTTTTGGAGGAACAAATGAAATATCTTCCATACTGGTACAACCAAATCAAGGACCAGAGCAGCCTATTACATTATTTATCCAAGGTCTTCAGGATTATGAGGTGATAAATTCATTCATTGAGAAGCATGTCCTTGTTGTGATTATAATTATAAAGAAACTCAAGCATCTAGTGTCAAACAATAGAATTCATCTATTAGTTTCGCATACTAGTGTAAAATATTTTCTTTTGAATAAGAACCTTAATGAAAAGAGAGTTGGTTGGATAACCAAGGTCATGGAGTATGATATTGATATAAATGTGACCAAATTAGTTAGGGGGAAAGGGTTGTGTGAGCAGCTAGCTTCCAACCAACATGTTAAATCAAGAGAGGAGGAAGAAGTTGTTATGGTGTTCCAAGATAATCAAGAACAGGTTGCAGATGGCATACCCATTCCTTTTGGACTCAGGATATTGTATATTTTCTTCAAATGGGTCAAAGTCCTCAAAGTTGAGTAATCCCAAAAGGAGGTATTTTAGACTTCATTGCATCCCATATGTGCTTGTAGGGAATATTTTATTCAAAATGGATGTTAATGGTGTCCTCTAATGTGCATCAAGACAAATTAGATAGAGAGGTTATTGCATGAGTTTCATGATGGAGAGGAAGGTGGTCATTTTCCCCAAAATCAAAAACTATTAGAATCACGAGGGCTGGTTATTCTTGTCCTAATGTTTTCAATGTTGGGGTTAGCACACGGTTGTACGAGACAATATATCAGATCTAAGCATACATGCGAATAAAAGTGGATATTCTACCGGAAGAAATATACAAAAAAAAGAGACATAAATCAACACCAAATTTAACGTGGTTCACCCGGTGTGGGCTACATCCTCCAATAAACAAACCAAGATATTATAAAAATATTTGAAAAGATATACAACAAAGATTTACAATCTTCCACACCTCTCATATGTTCAGTACTTTCTTCCTTCAAGTTTTTTCTCTACCACCAAGAATTCTCTCTCACCAACCTTTTTCAAGTTCTTTCTAATTCTTGTTTATCATTACTTCTAAACCCTAGATTTTGTGCTTATATAGTCATTTATAGACTTAGGGCACTTAGCCATGCAATTACAATCAATAAATCTATTTTAATGCTAAAAATAGATATAATTCCCGAGATTTAATTAAAACTTCATCGCATACGAGGTAGCCAATCTTTGGTTCTACCTAAGCTTGTCACCGATTCTACTTTCCCTTGGCTGATGTCGGTCTGCCCTTAATCGATGCCGATTAATATGTTTTCTAGATGCTAAAATGAAGTAATTAAGCTCCTGACTCAACATTCAATGATTGTTACTCACGGATCAAGAAATGCAAGAAGTGTGCCTTCTTCACGGGAAAAGAGAAGCTATCATCCCTCACACTCCATTATATCTAATTTAAACAACCTTTCATGCAATGGGGGTTGGTTTTTATTAGGAGTAACTAATCCAAGTTCCATATTAGGTCACAAAAGGATTCTTATAAACATAAACTACTTCACTAAGAGGAAAAAATCAGTTGTACTTAAGGAAGCAAATGAAGCTAGAATTTTGGATTTCTACGAAAGTATTACAACAAGGTTTGGTGTTCCTTCCACTATAATATCAGATAATGCCTTTTCTTTCATTAGATAAAATATATCTCATTGGGTTGTTAGGAAATGACAACTATTTGATCACTTCTTCTAATTAATACCCCCAGGGTAATGGGCAAGTAAAGTCCACGAATAAGAACTTACTAAGAATCATAAGAAGAAATCTAGATGAAAATCAGAGGACTTGGCATACCAAATTGAAACCAACATTGTGGGTGATAGAATCACTCCCAAAAATTCAAGCAATTGGTTATTCCCCTTTCAAGTTGGTTTATGGAAGGGAAGCATGATTAGCAATATACCTTGAGTTACTAGCCTTAGAGCTTATCAAGTAGTTGGAGTTCTTTGAAGTTCTAGCTATGGAAATTAGGTATGTAAAACTCATGGAGTTATAAGATCTAATGAAGAAGGCTATGAAAACAATGGAGAAAGACCAAGCTCAAATCAAGATGAGATTTGACAAGAAAACCAAAAATAGAACCTTCCTGGAAATAGAATTAGTTTTGGAATGGGATGCAAAAAAATCCAAACAGGAAGGCACTCCAAGTTTGATATAGAATATGGAGTGACCCTTACTTTATCTCAGGATGCAAAGAAAACAAGGCTTTCCAATTGTTAAAGTTAGACAGAGAATAATTGCATATTCTAGTCAATGGGATATACTTAAAGCATTGTTGTTAAGGATGAATCTCATTTCTATACATGCTAGTTTAGGTTCTTAATTCCTCCAAGTCTTTGTAGCACATTGTTTTCTTGTAGCTATTTTTTCTATCAAATAAGTGATTACACTCTCTCTGCATGTTCCAATTGGAATATGCATGATTTTTTTATTTGTACATAGTTGTGCTCTATTGCTATTTCAATTTTCAGTTTCGGGAAAGGTGTAGTGATGAAATAATGTCCCATAAATTTCGTAGAGGTTTAAGAGGTTTCAGGCATCAAACCAATTTCAAAAATATGAATGACTCCATGCCATATAGATGCAAAATCACCTTTGGTCTTTCGAGATCTAGTAGGAAAATCACATTGAAAGTCACCAAATTGTTATCCATATTTACACCCCCTTGTAAAATGGGTTAACTGCTAGTGTAGGCATTGCTATTTAATGGGAGTAGTCTATAGGGTATCTTGCAGCGATCTTGTGAGCCCTTGATGAAGGTTTGGAGCCGAGGTTGTTTTAATGGTCGAGTTAGAAAAATGTATGGATTTTCACCTTATTTTCGTGTGTCAACCATTTCTTCTTAACAAGCTTCAATGCCCCTCTTCCTATTATACGTTAACCATAATTTTTTGATGCGTTTCAACCATGTGTCAGCCACCATCTCCTACCATGTGTCAACAACATCATGTTGACATCGACAACCTTTCTTCCTATCACATGACAACCACTTCTGCACTTTGATGTGCGTCTGTAATTTCTCCTTGACATGTGTCACAAATTTCCTCTTGTCATGTGATAATGTACTTTGTTATTACATGACAACTCCCCTCCTTTTCACGCATTGTTCTTCCTTTCCTATCACCACCGCCTTCTTTTCACATGACAACATTTCTTCTTATCACATGTCAACCATTTTTTTCCGACGTGTGTCAACCTCCCCTCATTTTCATGTGGCTAAATTTCTTCTTGTCATGTGATAAATCATTCCCTCATCAGTGGAAACTCTTCTTGTTCTCATCAAGCCTCGGATGGTGGTTTTTATTGGGTGACAACAAGGAGTTTTAGATACTACCCGACATTAATGACACCGTATAGGGTAGCTCAACAATCGGATTAATGAGGTATGGCACCCATGTTCCTGTGTAAGAAAAATACCATTAGAAAGAAAAGCTGGTATGATTTCTCATACCTCTGTATGGGAAATTAATGAAATATGTTAGTTGGTAGCTCCTTTTCTCTATATATATGTAATTTCCCCTTCATTTGGAGGGGAGACATTCTGGAATGTAAAGGAACTTTGCCAAAATTATTCTAGCACTTTTGTGAGTTGTAGGCCTCAAATTTATGCATTTTGTGAAGGATTCTTGCCTTGTGCCTATATTATAATGGATTGTGTATCATTTTAAGCAATAAAATTAGTATTTTGTGAATTTTATTTCCCTAACATGGTTTATATTGCATTTCTTTCCTTCTATTATATTTTACAGGTATATTGTGCATACTATGTTCCTTTATAGGGTTTAAATTTGTTGTGCTCCATAAAATTGGAGGTTTGAATGTGTTTTGGGACTGTGGCACTTATTCTTCCCCATTTTTCTCCACTTTCACTCACTAGGAATCTCTCTATTCTTGTTTTAGTGTTATCACCTCCCTTAGTTTAGGACTTTTATCTTATGCATCTCTTTCTTCCCTGGTCCCTTGGAAATTCTAGGTTAGTGTTAGAATAGCCACATTTCCCTTACTAGGAGTAGTTTTAGCATTATAATAGGTAGAGGAACCAACATTCTCTAGAGATTTGTCTCATTTTGAGGGTCATAAACCTTGAGACAATCCCGGGTTAGTCAAAGTAGGGTTTTGTAATGTGTAAATTTCGAGGTGCTACTTTTACGATATAACAATATTCCTTTGACTCAAAATGATCATGTTGCAAATAAAGGTTTTGGATTTGATGAAGTATACATAGATGAATTCTTCACAAAATTTTGTAATGGTCAAAGCACGAGTCATAGTTTTACTAGTTGATGAACCTCTCTTAAATTTGGTTGTGAATTTTTAGGGTTGTACTTTTTTGTATTAGGGGAAAAATACAAATGGCTTAGTTAGGAGAAAAATTTGATCTTGAAGTCATGTGAAAAAAATTATTTTATCTTGAAGAATAAATTAGATCAAATTGTTTGAGAATAATGAAATGGTGGTATAGTCATTTTAGAAGACCTTAAACCTCATGTAAAAAGTTAAAGAGTGAATGCGAGTTTGATCTGAAGGAGTGTTTCAATTTTCTACACAAGTCAAAAAATCATCCACTTGCTTCATCCAAGGAGCTATGTGTTGAAGAATTCAAAAATAACTTGACGGTGATCAAGCTGCTTATAAGCTTGCCTCCTTTAAGAAGATGAAGCTCAAAATCCATTTATCTCGAGACCTAGTCCTCCTAACCCTTCAACTTTGAAGAGATATGAAAAAGGATAGAAAATATTTGATTGAATAACAAATAAAATTATTGGTAATATAGAAAATATTCATGTCGATAAAAATAAAAGGGGTAGTCCTTCAAAATTCACTAGATGTTGAAAAGATAGATAGAGATGGAAAATAGAGAATAAAGACAAGAAAGTTATGATACGAAAAACAAAATATAGTACATAGAATGTGAGAAGAATGAGTAGTGTATGAATAAAATTAAAAACAGTGAATATTAAGTGCATTGATTTTATGGAAGTGTGGTGATTAGATAAGAGGAATAAAACAAGGTTGAGATGTTAGAAAGGAAATGACAATGCCTATGTAGAAGTGAATACAAGAACACAAGTAGATTGTAAGCTGAGACAAAGAATACAATGTTTAATGAAAAAATAAAAATCAATAATCATGAACAATGTGATCAGGTAGATGATATGAACATCAAGCTTGAGGTGCAAATCCAAGTAAATAGGTGAATTGGAGATTGATATAGAAACATGTCCATAATGTTTTGAGCAATAAATGAGACTCTAAATGGTCAATTCAAACATGTAATGTGTCTAATTTGGTGCTTATACCATCGAAGTAGGTGCTTCCCATGTTGTTAGCTTTGAGTAGGTGCTTAGTGGATCATCTAGTGGGTGCTAGGTGCATTAGGAAGTTGGTGCTTCTCAGATCAAGTGGGTGCTTGATCATTGTAAATCAGTATTGAATTGGTGTTAAGATAAAAATTTTGATTTCAAATTGGGTTTTTCCTTTATTGGGTTTTCCCACTATAAACCTATGTCTTGTTCTCTAAGTTGTGTGCTTTGAAGTTCCTCTTATGCTAATTGTTTTGTTATTACTTCAAATTGAACAATTTAATATTAAAAGGAACCTCATTTGTAATCAGCACTGATTAACCCCCATCTCAATGCTTATGATATTAAACAATTGGTATGAGAGCAAGGCCTTCAGTGAAAGTGTAACAACTTCAATATGATCCTCCTTCACAAGCATGGAAAGTAATCAAGCTCAAGGTGGTCTATCAATTTCAAGGTCACCACTTTTCATAGGTACAAACTATACTATTTGGAAAATAAGAATGAAAATTTATCTCAAGTCACTTGGTTTTGATATATGGGAAAGTGTAGAAAAAGGCTACAATCCTCCATCTACTCCAATCACAATTGCAGTAGATAAGACTGAATATGAGAATAATTCAAGAGTAATGAATGTAATTTTGTGTGGGCTAAATGAAGTTGAGTTTGTAAAGGTTATGCACTATACTACAACTCAAGAGATTGGGAATGAATTATAAAGTATCTATGAGGGATATGATATAGTGAAGCTTGAAAAATTACAGACTTACTGAGCCCAATTTTAAAGATTAAGGATGAAATAAGATGAAGGTATTGCAGCATACATGCAGAGAGATGATGAAATAATAAACATGATCAAAGGCTTAGGTGAAAATCTAGAAGAAACAATCATTGTTCAAAAAGTTCTGAGATCCTTAACTTCAAAATATGATGCAAATTTTTCATCTATTGAGGAAGAAAAAGACATGAATATTCTGACCTTGGATGAGCTTCAAAGCATTCTATCAGCCTATGAGATGAGAACAATTGGAACCAAATCAGCCAAGAAATATTTTTCTTTAAAGCCAAGAAAGAGATTCACTCCAAACAAGAGAAAGAGGATTCAGATTTTGAGAATGAAGAAGATGTTGAGAAGATTAAAGCTTTTTTTGTCAGAATATTGGGAAGAGGAAAAGGAAAATATAAAGGTAAGCTTCCTTTCAAATGTTTTAATTGATGGTCAAGTAGGACACTTTGCAGCTAAATGTCCAAACAAAAATAAGGAGGTTGAGTTTGAATGTGAGGAAGAAAATCACAAACATGGTAAGAAAAATATAGATTATAAGAAGAAGAGAAACAAGAATAAATTCTTCAAAAATAAGAAAAATCTATATTCTAAAGAAATCTCAAGTGATTCAAACAACTCAGAAAATGAGAGTGATGGAGCTAGGAGTGAAACCTTTTTATGGATCTGGAAGTCCCAAATGAATGCAGAAATAAAGGGAAAATGTGAGCAGCTATGAAGATTCAAATGAAGAAGAGGCACATGTTGATTTAGAGGTTGAATTGGTGAGTGCTCTTGAAGAAATTCAAATTTGCAGAAGAAGAAACCAGAAGATAAACTACACATTAATGAATTATGAAGAACAAATCAACATATTTGAAAAGAGGAAAAGCCAAAAGGAAGAAGATGAAATGAATGAACTTAAGGAGCTTGAAAATCAGATGGAAAATATTTCCCAAGCCTACAAAGCAAAAGAAGAAGAATGTCAAAAACTGAAATCAGATTTGGAACTTCATAAGACTGAATTAGAATAGGGAAATGGAAAACTCAAGATGTATGAGAGGCTGGAAGGAAGCTCAAAAGTCCTAAAAAATTCTTAACGAGTCAAAGGGACATAGATTAAAAAAGGGATTTACTTGGAAGAGAATAAGGAAGATGAACCATCAAAGAAGAAAGAAGAAAAATATGCACCTAATGTTTCATCCACCATGAAGAGGGAAGCCACTAAATCTGCAAGAAGAAGGAAAAATCCTCCAAGGATCACATATGCTATGAGGTATTCTCATTCCTTCTATGGATATTGTTTTCTTGTAATCAATTTGGTCACAAAGCTTCAAAGTGTAGAAGAAATGCTAGAGGTAGTAGAAGGAATTATAACTTGCAATACATGAGAGCTAATCATAATCTAGTGTGTTAAAAATGTGAAAAAGAAGGTCATATAGCTAGTATGTGCAGCTCACAAACACACAAATCAAGAAAATGGATGTATGTGGTGAAGAATAAATCAAACAAGAAAGAATAGAATGGTATGATAGCTCAAACTACCTTTCATGTGCAAGATGAAGGAATGATATGGTATCTAGATAGTCACTTTTCCAGTCACATGAAAGGGGATAAAAGCAATTATTGATGATTATCCTTATGGATGTACCGTCAGTCGTAGGAAACCTTAGGGTGGTGATATGTGCACCCTAAGGTGACCTCCAAATTTTAAAGAAGGTTGCTCTTCTCTAGTGGTTGGTGTAGGGTTAGAGGAAAGCATGTAAATGACTTTAAAAATAAAAAGGTGATATGCCAATCTAAGAGAAGGGAAAATGATAAAATACTTTGAAATCTTTATCTCGAATAGTTGAAGCGATACAAGCCACGATCCACTACTACGATAATGTAAAAGTATAAGTGTAGACACCCATAATTACCCTGAGAAATTTAAATACTTAAATTGTACTAATTATCTCCCTTTTCTGCAAATTGGTGACATACCGTCAAAAGCACTCATCTTCTCTTCTATCATTGTTAATTAATTACACTACGCTAATTAATCAAGTCACCTATCAACAAAAACCTAATTAATGACCTTCCGTTAATTAATCCTCCCTTCTATCTAGACTAATTAATTATTATTAATTAATAAGCTTCCCCTTTCAGTTAACCAATAAATCAATATTTAATTGATTTAATCCCCTTCTATAGTCTAAATCATGCTATATTCCTCTAAAAACTTCTATAAGCTTGCACATCTATTAATTAAATCATCTTGATTAAATAATGAGCCCCCTTTATCCACATGGGTCACTAAAGGAAAAACTAAATCCTCCTAAAGTTAACTCAACCCTATCTAAACCCCCCTTATCCATAACTAATTCAACATCCCTATTATCCCACATGCAAAGGGATGTAGTGATTGCTTTATCTATTAGGCTATATAAAGAGCCCTCCTCCTACCTTTACACTTACATCTAAATTCCTTGAGAAGACAAAAGCAAAGCACATAGCAAATAGACTATAAGCTTTCCTTTGTTACTCTTGAGAAATTCACCATTTGAAGAGCTAAGCCTCCTTTCTTCCATTTTTCCAAGTGCTTGGGTCATATGGAAATAATCAAAGGGTCTTGTAGCCAAGCTTTGATGAGCTCCCATTCCTAGGTTCTTGAAGATCAAAACAATCAATTTGATTTCCATGGAGTCTACATAGGTCCATTTAATTTTTGTTGGTAATCTAGAGAAGTAGAGGTTTGAATACTTTAGCATGTTAATTCAAAGTTAATGCATTATGCTTAGTATTAATCTTGTTTAGCTCTCATCTTTGATGGTGCTTAGATTTTGTCTTAGCTTTGTTATAGAACTATTTAGGTGGTATTTCTTATTCATCTAACTTAGCTTAAGCACAAATACACGCACACATATGGCATGCCGATGGAATAGATCCTTAGTCCCTTAGCATTTTTTAGCTTGAATTCTATTGTTTTGGCTAACCTTTGATATGCACATATAGTAATTAATGTTCAATTTCTTGGGATTTTTGCTAATATTATATGTGTAGGTTCTCATTTATAGTTATCATTTTAATGGGTTATTTCAATTTCAAGCTAACTTGTTAAAATTTGAAGTATTGTGAGCTTTGTTGTGTTTTTACCGTACTTTGGTTCTGAGTGGTGTAGAAACTACTGAGGGGCGCGAGCACACTTATTCTAGCGCAAGCACCTCTCGGGTGGCGTAGGCACACTGTCAAAGATTGAATCTTTGTTTGTTGACCCTGACACACATGCACTAACCCCGACGCACATACCCTAACTAGGGTGTAGGCACACTAACCCAGGCACATATGCCATTTCATATTATACCTTCACTACAATGTAAAAACCTATCAGACCAGTGTATACACACTAACCCAGTGTAGGCATCTCTTTGGTGGCGCAAACACTTTTCTGGTAGCGTAGGCACTCTGTCAGAATCTAGCACTATTTTTATCGGTTGTGGTACACATGACCTAACAGTAGCACATGGACCTCTCTAGTGGCGCAAGCATTTTGTCAGATCCTAATATTGTTGTTTACCTCCTTGGTGCACATGCCCTGATCCTAGCACACATGTCTTTCTGGTGGCGCAGGTGCACTGTAAGTTAGAAAATATAGAGTGGTGCATCTACCCTAACCCGCGTGCACACACCCAAACTAGGGCACATGTATCTTTCCATGTTCTTAAAATTAGGGTGTTAGGGTGCTAACTTCTTTGTAGTTTTTTATCTAATTAATGCTTATTTTTATGGGTATGTTTACATGCTTTTGCTAGATTAGATAAACCTTTGCATGTTTTCTTATAATAATAAGGTCACGTATGCTCTTCCCTCACATCCCTTGGGGTGATCTTGGGAATCAAAAATGATTCTTAGGTCTTTTTGATGCTTTGAAATTGTTAGGAATATCTGAATTGGAATGGTTTAACTTGGTGTGTTTGAATTAAAGTGTTTTTCCATTTGATATCTTCTTGGATTTTGGAAACATCATGTATGCTCTTCTCTTGCATCCTTGGATGATCTTGAGAATCAGAAATGATGTTTACTCTTTTTATGGAAAACTACTAAAATCGTTGTGCAGGACCAAAACACACACTTATCAAAGAAAGGTGGAATTGAAATGAAGTCAAAAATACTAATAAAATTTTTATACAGGTTGCCAAAAGGTGTTCAAGAAAACCACATCTAAATTAAAAAGATAAAAAGAAAAAGATATTCAAAACACTATATTTCAAGTTTTGGAAAAGGGTACATCCTATCTGCTCAATTGGAACATAACAAATTTATCATAACGCCTTAAGCTACAAAAATGGGGTGGTACCGGGAACCCAAAAGTATTCCACGCAAGAGAGGAACTTTGTGGATGAAGCGGGAAGCTGCTCCTCACTACCTACTTGAATAGTATTACCTTATGAGATAGTGTTACCGGTTGTCCATATGGAGACCTCGGGGATACCACACATGGATGCACTAGTTGCCCTTTGTGCTCGAAGGGGGTAAAGTAAAGCTGAGATACTCCCAAGATAGTTAGACTATTTTGGTAAATCGTGCTTGTTTAAGAAAAATTTATAACACCTAGGAAGATATTCTTTGGCCAGGATCCCACTTTGACCATTTCAAAATAGTGTTGAGTTGTGAGCCATCATTCATCATGAAACGTGGGATGCATTACTTTTGTTTAGTTTTTCACTTACCTTAAGGTGAGGTGAAACTATGCCAAAGTAAAGCCAACATTTTTCATCCCCATTTTTGATCTACTTTCTTTACATTATTTTGACACTTTGTTGATCAAAAGAAGGTTGAATACCTTTGTGTTAATAATCTATTATTTCTGCCACTTTTTTGTCCATTTATGCCCATCCATGTTTTGCATTAGGTAAGTTAAATGTCTAAAGTGTGTAGAGGCATATTAATATCATTGGTAGCCATTGTGATCTTTATACCCATGTCGGGATCATCATCGTAGTTAGGCATGGTTCATCATATTGAACTTCCTTAGAAAGGTTACCTTGTTTATATCGTATCATCACAATTTTGGTATTTATGTCTTGTTTCTTGAAAACTTGACCTAAATATCCATATTGTAAGGTTACCCTATACACATTTTAACAATTATTAGTTATACTTTAATATTTCAGTTCGAATCTATTATTACCTCGATTTTAAAGAGTGCTACGTGTTGCCACTTGTGCGTGTTATATCAATATCATCTTGATATCAATACCTTACTTTCTCCTGAAGTTTGGTTAACATATCTTGGTGACATTGTTGTGTCACTTGCAAATTTTAAGCTGGCACTTTTTGGGATATAGGTATTAATTGAATTTGAGCTTGCTTCTAGTATACCTTGTTAGGAGGTCACATTAACTTCTTGTATTTACTTACGTCTTGTTCATTCCCTTGAACTTGGCATAAGTGAGGACATCTTGTTAATTATCTTGTGACACCAACTACTTTTTGAAGCACAATCTAGGAATTAATTCATTCATTTGATAGGCTTAGGTACCAAACATTGTGTCACTATTGATTTATCACTCTATCACATTGGTATTCTAACATTTATACTCATTCATATTCTTGACATTCATCTTGCATTTCACTTAGGTGTGGTCACAAATTTTTGAACACATTTACAACTTACCTTAGTGAAACTATTACAAATCATGGCTCCCAAAACATGATTAGGTATGAATAAGAAAACATACGAGGCATAACAAGGAAAGCTTGGGAAGCCTCAAATAGACAAGGGTCAAACCCTTTTATTGGACATGATCTAGGGCCTCTATTTTCTACGGAAAAAGAGATAGAAGACATGGTTGATCATAGTGGTGATGAATTGGAATCCCCACATGTGGAATTTGAATTTGACCCCACCTTATTAGATGAGTTCCTTTTTAGAAACAAGGATAGGGTGTTAGCATGGGTTGTAGAATTGGGGCCAAAATTCCCACTGAAAATGAAACAATCCCACCTACAAATAACGCCAATGAGGAGGAGTGACCTCTTATCAACATGGAGGATATTTTAACACACGGACATGCTTCTACCTCCAACATAGGAAATGATAATGTAGTGGGACATAGAATACCCTTTATCAAAGTTCCACATAAAATTAGGTCAGGACACAAGAATGTTGAAGAACCTCCACAATATGAGGAAGAGGAGGAACATTTAGTAGAAGAGGTCACCATTCGACAAAAAATCAGTAACCTTAGCTGAAAATTAGTCTTGCTAACCTCTCATGTACAAAAGGAAGTAAGCAAGAATGTCCAAAACCAACCCCTAAGGTCAAAATAAGTGAACTTCATAGAGAAATTCAAGGAGAAGACATTACGGAGTACCATCGTGTATATATCCCTGCTTGTCCTAGTAAAGAACAATTGCTCACACAAGAGGTGAAATATATGAAATCAACACTCACATGTATTCAAGAGAGCAATGTGGGGAGAATTATAAAGTATAAATATGAAGAACTATGTCCCCCAAACTTTGACAAAGCTATGATACTTAAACCTTTCCCTACAAAATTATACATGCCAAAATTGACAAAAGGGAAATCCATGAGATAATGTCAAGGATTTCTATATGGCATGTCAAGAGGTGTCCTATAGTGATAATTATCTCATATGACTCTTTCCCAAGAGTCTAGGAGGTCAAGCCTTGGAGTGGTTTACTCATTTACCTCGGGGGTCTATTTTTACCTGGCTAGAATTGGCAAAGAGGTTTGTGCGTCACTTCTCATACAATATAGAGAGTGATATCACCATGGCATATTTATGTGGCACCAAAAACTCCCTAATGAGACTTTCACCAGCTTCCTACAATGGTGGAGAGGGATAGCTAGTTGCTTCCCTTGTGCTTTCCTGAAAAATAGTTGGTAAGTATCTTTGTGCCCAACCTAAATCTAGACATTGCTTTCCACCTTCAAATGCATTGTGTTCACACTTTTGAGGAGGTCGTTGAAAAATGGGTTCAAATAGAGAAATACCTTATTGCCAAAGGAACTCTTAAGTCACAATCTAAGGATAATCATAGTGTTAAACCTATAGAGAAGCTAAAGATATTTAACAAAAACAAAAATGTGGTGGGCGACAGGATCACAAATTCCAAACATGTACAAATGGTTCAAATTGGTCAACCTTTTAAACTAACCAAAGGACCTATTCAACCACCACCAAAACAAATAATTTTCACTCCTCTCAATGAGCCTTTGTTGGTTATATTAAAATAATTGGATGCGGCTCACATGGTGATGTACCCTATGACACAACCCTTTGATGACAGTGCTCCAAAACCATCATGGTACAGGGAGCATGACTACTGCAAATTACATCATGTCAAGGGACATAAAATAGAAAAATGTCTATGACTTTGTCACTATATCCAAGACCTCATCGACAATGGGGAGATAGAGGTGGAAAACCCAGAGAAAAATCAGACACCTAATGAAAATATGGGGATATATAAAGAACCATTCCCCAAACATGGTAAATCAGAAGAGTCAAAGCCGGATTGGGAGAGTCATCCCAGAGTTATAAAGCAAGTGAATTATTTATATACCAAAAGAGACAACAATAATTATGATTCACTTATTGGATGTATTTTCTCTCCTATTGACCATGTCAACACCATCTGAATCAAGGGAAATGATTACACCATGGTAACAAGTCATGGCCTCCTTGTGATTCTTGAACCCTCTCCATCAACCTCGCCAAATGGTAGGTATGACCTCTTAGAACAACTTGAGAAAACGTCTACCAAGATTTTGATCTTGGATCTTCTTAAGATATCAAATGTACACAAAGACATTATGTACCAAACTCTTTAGGGGTCAAGAGTGCCATTATAGGTAGATACGACACATCTTTAGGCCGTGATAGCAAACATTGTACCGATTGAAAACATTGCCTTTGATCCTAGGGAAATCCCTACTGAAAATCCAATGCATAATCTTCCTTTGTATATTGAGGTATTTGTTACCCATAAGAAGATCAAACGGGTGCTTATGGATAACAGATAAGGGTTTAACATATGCACATTGAAGTTGTTTAAACAATTGGGACATACTGAAGTAGACATTGATTTAAACATCATTACTATCACCACTTATGACAACACAAAAAGGGAGTTAGTGGGCACAATCACGTTGCCCATGGAAATTGGTCACACTTGTTATCAAATAAAGCTCCATTTCCTAGACTTGGAACTTTTGTATAATATGCTTCTAGGCCAACCATGGATTCATGCCATACAGGCCATGCCATTTACATTCCATTAATGCATTAAAGTGAAGCATGAGGGACACACTATTACAATACAAGGAGATTCATATCCCTTCGGTCATTGTAGGGATCTCAATAGTTTTAAACGTAAGGGTACATATACATGTCCCTCCATCGATATATCCATTCCTCTCCAATCTGAAGCCATGGAGTCCCGGGTAGATTTATATTCTCTCAGTTCTTGCACCCATGGTGCCTCTACATCCACTTCTCCTTTTGATTCAAGGGATATGAAAATTATAGAATACGGTTATGGAGAATATATTGTGCAACAATCCCTCCTTGTGTCGGCCTCTCACTGTCACCTAAGGCTAGAGGTTGACCCAACTATCATTTCAGATGACCTAGAAAAGAACAAACTTTTAGGTCATTTTTACCTGGAGGCTTGCTCACTGAAGAAAATTTTTTTGGATCCACCTACGAATTGGGTCCCAGAGGATACTCACCCAACCTACTATCAAACCCTTGAATATGAGAAATCTAGTAGAATGATGTACTCCATGGGCTATAAGGGCCTAGGATGCGGAAGAAATGAGCGAGGAAAATGAGAACCAGTGCCTCTCCTACACTTTAAAACTAAAAGATATGACATTGGAATTCATACTTATGGGGTGCATCCCAATGATCAAGATGCTACTTTATACGAAGGTAAGGATAGCTCGAACATCTAGGCAGGTGATATGGATTCCCATTATAGCCAATATGAGGATCTTGCCTCCATAAACCTATTCATGAATACCACTATCCTAACCATAACCACTACGGAAACTACACTTGACCTTGTTTACCCTTCCCTTGTTGATTGGGACCAATAATGTCATATGTCACTAGATCGATTTGAGGATGATGAAGCTATCGCAAAGTTAATGGGCATTCGGGACACAATTCCCATTGGAGACCAAAAAAAAGGGCTTCTATATTGACTTGGATACCTATGCCTACTTCGGTGAGGAGGCTGAGCTTCGTGGTCAACAAAACTTAAGAAAAAGCAAGGGTAAAATTTCTAAATCAAAGTCCAAGTCGCATAGTGAAAACTTCTTTGAGGCACTAGCTGAAAACAGTGCAAAAATCAAAGGACAATAAAAGTGACCACGCCAAGGATGAAAATCTCATGGAGACATCCTTGGATGAAGATATCAACCTTACTCTTGATCCTATGCATATGGAGCACTTATCAAAGTTACTAGTAGAGGAAACTATCGATGTAAACATTAGTACGAGAAGAGGACCCAAAAATAGTCAAAGCTGGGAGCATCACTCTCGGCATGGGAACATAAAATGTTCACCATGCTGCTATGATAGTTTATAGATGTATTTTCATGGTCCTATAAGGATATGCCAGGCTTAGATCCAACTCTAGACATGCACAACTTAGTTTTACATGTAGACACTAAGCCTATTAAAAAAAGCTCAGAAAGATTCACCCAAGGGTGGCCCTACCGGTTAAAGGTATTAGAAAGATTACTTGTGAAAGGATTCATCTTTCCCATTGATTACTCTAAATGGATATCCAGCATCCTCCTATCTATAAAAATATTTTCGGGATCAAAATCTGCACAGATTTTAGAGACATTAATAAGGCTTTCCCTAAGGATGATTTTCCATTGCCAAATATTGATATGATTATGGATTCAATAGCTAGGATATGAGATGTTATCTCTTATGGATGGATTTTCTAGGATATAACCAAATCAAGATAGCTGATGAAGATCAGCACAAGATGGATTTTACAACTCCTTGGGGTACCTTCCATTATCAAGTAATGTCATTTGGTCTTAAAAATACAGGAGCTACTTATCGGGAAATGACGGTAATTTTCCATGATATGTTCCATGATATCATGGAAGACTATGTGGATGAAATCCTTAGAAAATTTAAGACAAGGGAAGATCACCCTACTATTTTGTGGCATATATTTGAGTGCCTACGAGAGTACAATGTATGGCTGAACCCAAAGAAATGTGTGTTAAGCGTGCTATCAGGAAAATTGTTTGGTTTCATTGTATCAAGGAGGGGAATTGAGGTAGACTCGATAAAGTATATGCTATTACTTACATGCCTCCTCCTAAGAACATTAAGCAACTACGTAGCTTACAGGGAAAAATATAGGCTATTCACCACTTCATCTCCCATCTTGTCGATAAGTGCCATTCATTTATCCACCTACTTAAAAATGACATTGCCTTCATCTGGGGACCAGAGAAACAACAAGCCTTTTCCTTCCTTAAAAAAATACTTGGCTAGTCCTCCTGTCCTCATGCCTCCAACTCCTAGTGAGCCACTCCTAATTATATCTCTCTTTGCTCAATTTTTTATTGGTGCGCTGCTCACCCAATATGACCTTGGTCACAAAGAAAAAATGGTGTACTACCTTAGTCACACTCTCATCACTTATGAGCTCAACTATCCCCAAATTGAAAAGACTTTTTGGATGTATTTTTTACCTTTCAAAAACTTCACCATTATCTATTGAATACAAAAACCAAGCTTATATCCAAAGTTGACCCACTCAAATACTTGCTATCTAAACCCGCCCTCATAGGTAGAATGGCTAATTAGATCATTCTACTAAGTGAATTTGACATCAAGTTTGTGCATCAAAATTTGGTTAAAGGACAGGTACTCACTGATCAATTAGCAGAAGCACCTTTGCAAGGCACTGAACCTTTGAATCTAGATCTTCCATATGCCTCATTACTATACATTGAAGAATCTTTCGTGTGGCAGATACACTTTGACGGGTCTTTTACTTTTCATGGTTCAAGCATAGGTGTGGTCCTCATTACTCCTTTTGGCAACCCCATACCTCAGGATTTTCATCTTGGTTTTCCTTGCATGAACAACATCATAGAGTATGAGGCACTTATTATAGGGATGAAGCTCACCATCAAATGGGACATTCACCATGTTAAGATTGTGGGTGATTCTCAGTTAATTATCAAGCAAGTTAATGATGAATACAAGGTTAAGGATGAAAAAATCATACCTTACAAGAAGCTGGTAGAAACTCTAAAAGAGTATTTTGTGTGCATCACATTTGAAAAAATTCCAAGAGCACAAAATATATCTACAAATGTTATGGCCATAGTGGGTTCTATGCTCTGCATTCCACCGAGAAAGTAATGACATGCCATTCTTTGTGGAAAATCTACGTCAACCTGTGTATGACATGCCAGAATCATGTCTGGCTTGTGATGTTTTTGGTCCCAATTCCCCATGGTATGAGCCCATCTTTACCTATCTCAAGGAAAACACGTTCCCTCCCAAAATCTCTTGTTTTGAGGAAAAAATCCTAATTCGCAAAATATCCCATTATACACTTTTAGGAATAACACTTTATTATCATGGCTACGATGGGAATCTATTACATTGTCTTGATATGACAGAGTCGGTCCAAGCAATCAAAGAAGTACATGAAGGGGTGTGCGGAGCACATACTAATGGAATGGTTTTGGCCAAGAAATTTTTAAGAGTAGGCTACTATTGGCCTACCATGGAAACCGACTGTTGCAACTATGTAAGAAAGTGTGTACTTTATCAGAAGTATGAATATTTCATCCATGCTCCATCACATCCATTACAACCCATCACCACCCCTTGGCCATTTTCTAAATGGGGACTTGATTTGATAGGGAAGATTACCCCTACTTCATCTAATGGCCATACCCACATCATCATGGCTACTAAAAACTTTACCAAGTGGGTGGAAGCTTTCCCCTTAACCTATGTAACAGGACCTTAGATTTCCAAATTTATCATGAATCATATCATTTACCGGTATGGCATTCTTGCTAACCATTGTTACTCGTAAAGGAAAGTCATTCAAAAATAAAATGGTAAAGGATCTGTCATCAGTTCCAAATCAGGTTAAAATGGTCTACGCCATATTATCCCTAAGGTAATGGACGGAGGCGAGGCCACTAATAAGAATTTGGTGCACATAATGGAGAAGGTGGTAAGTAAGACAGGTCATAATTGTAATTTGCAAATCCACCTAGCCCTTTGGGCTTACAAGTCCTATATTCACAATCCTATGGGTGTGATGCTATATTCTCTAGTATTTGGGATGGAATTTATCATCCCATTAGAAATTGAACTTCCTTCCTTAAGAATCTCTCTTAGGGATTATCTAGATAAAAATGAAGATTACCGAGTGACTAAAATGGAAGAGTTAGAGCTCTGAGCGAGAAGCGTATCCATGCCCTTAATCACCTCAAAGTGTATGAGAGTAGAGTGTCCATAAATTACAACAATAGAATCATACCTCATCAATTTGAGGTTGGTGATTTTGTCATGAAGGAGAATCAATTCAACACAAGTGAAGAATGAGAAAAGAAAGGAAAGTTCGAACCACATTGATTAGGAACTTATGTTATTGTGGATAAGTACAGACACATGAGCATAAAAATTTCTCACCCCAATCATGATGAGCTCCATAAGCCCATGAATACCATGCAACTTAAGTGGTTCTATACTTAAGCATGGCGTGAAATCAGCAAAAAAGCATAAGTTGAAATATGGTAAAATAGTCAAAATACAAAAAAATCAAAAAAGAGAAAACAGGTCATCCATAAGTGAAAACCGGTTTCCGACGCCTTGGGAAGATTCGTTGTTCACAAGCATCTTGCATCTGGAGGGTAATTTTACTTAGCCTAGGGCTAGTTCTGCCTCTGATATTCCCTGTGAGGCTAATCTTGTCAAGCCTTCATCCAGATTTGTCTCCTTTTGTTCATCTATAAAGAACATGATCTTTGTTTATTCCCCATCTTACATTAGGGGAACTTCTTTGACTTCACCTTCTTTTTGGTAAGCGCATGGAATTTGACCTTGTATATTCCCCATCTAATGCTGGGGGCATCCATGATTTCCTTGGTTACCTATGCATAAGCTCTAGAAAAGTATGGGAAAAACACAAAAACAATAGAAAATAGTTTTACAAAACCCTAAACAATAGAAAATTGTTTCACAAAACAAAAAAGCAATAGAAAATTGTTTCACAAAACACAAAAACAATGGGAAAATGTTAGAAAACCCTAAACAACAGAAAATTGTTTTACAAAACAAATCTTGCAAAAACATTTACTTTAGTTTACTTGCATTGTCTTGTTTCTTGATTTTCTTGTTTTCTTCTATAGTCACTTCATGTTTATAGGTTTTTTTTGTTTGTTTCTTAGGCATGCTTTGTTAGATTTCATCTTTTCTTGATTCGATTAGATTTATTCTTACTTGTGCATATTGAAGTGTGTTTTTGCATGCTAATGAGTCATGAAACATTGTTGTATCAGTTCATTATGTTCTTTGTTGGGATTTGATTTTGTTTTCTTGTTGCATATGCATCATTTTTTAATCACATCATCATACTTCCATCAATATCATCACATGTAACATCATCTATACATCATATATCAAGAAAAATCTAAGTATACATCATACATGAATGCTAAGCTAGTCATCACATATAGTATCATTAAATAGGGGAAAAAGGGATCGCAAATATCAAAATATATCCCCACACACCCATATCATCATATCATCCCGTCCACTAAGTCTAGCACATCACATGAGTAAAATACATTTGATATACACTACAAGATATGTCATATAGAAATCAAAACACATGCGATACATCAATAAAATCGGGATACATCACAAAAACACACATATATCTATCCATGAACTCCATCAAGAAATAAAAAATAATGTCCAACATCTCATAAACACATATGTCATGTCAAAAAAGTCCATATATATATATATATATATATATATATATATATATGTGTATATACATGTGTGTGGTATAATATATCAAAAATGGGTATACATCACTACTATACATCAAAATTTACTTCATCGAGAGGTGTAAAAAGGGATGATATACATCAATCACAGAATAAAAATCCTTCATTAGAGGCATGTGTCAAAACTACTATGCAAATAAAGAATGGTGTACATCAAGCACAATCTGCTCATAGCCTTCATCAAGAGGCGTATGTGATAATACAATCATCAAGGTTGACTTGAGCCCTCAGATGGGGTGGCTGGTCTATCTCATGGTGGTAGCATAGCGTGACCATTGCTCGGCCTTCCTACCTATCCCCGTGGCTGCTCCACTAAGGCCTGGGGCCTCTCTAACCTAGTCCCTTTGCTCGACTGCTTTGGCTATAAGAAGGTGCCCACAACTCAGCCAACACTACCTCAAAATATAATGATCTATAGTAGGATGCTCTACCCTCTGCTATAGCTAAATCTATGTGCATTCGGGTAGTCACCACTTTGTGCCATATGTTTTTGAGAAAGATGCTATATCTCTGCTAAAGCTCGGAAAACTCGGTCGGCCCACTACACGCTCTACTCTCAGCCTATCTCGCTCTAGTATCATGGGATGTAGTTGGGCCTGTGTTTGCTGATATAGGCTCGTCACTTGAGCCATCTGTGAGGCCATCTATCATACCTATTGAAAGTGAATAATACTATCATCTCACTGGCCAGCCTAAGCCTGAGCTTGATCTTGCTTGGCTATCACTACTAAAATGCGGAGTTGGGCCTATTCTCTCTTTTTATGACCTGGTCTCTCTCTGCTAGAGCCTACTGTAGGTACCGCTTTGTAGGGTGGATTTATATGCCCAGGCTATGCCATTAGGGCCTATCCTGTGCTGCTCTCGGACAACTATCCCTACTCTCATTATCTAATGCTGGGTAAACTATACGCAGGTTCCTATCCTAGTCCTTGCGGCCTCGGTCCTGTACCTATGTGGAACCCTTCTCAACATCACGGTAACCCATAAAATAGATCAGCTAGGTCATGTGCTAATACATCATCTCTCTCATCCCTGCCATGATGAATCTCTCTTAGTGGTTGAGTACCTATTGCCAAGGCCTCTCTCGGGATAGTCAAGATCCATGGTACAACAATAACATACCAAGTCCTATAATCTGTAGTAGTTCCTGGATCACTAACTGTAAATCGTCATGGATCCCATACTGTGGAACCACCTATGAGAAAATCGCCCTAGCTTGGGTCACTGTAAGCATGGCCCCATGGTCAGCCTCTTAGAATATTCATGGGCATACCACATGTCTAGCTATGGAACCCCCTACACCATGCCTAATTTACCTTTGGCATATTTCTACCCTGTATAACTCAATGATATAACTATGACTTCTAAGAAGGAAATGCTCCACTATACAAATGTTGATCTCTACTACATCCTCCAGCCACTACATCTTCTTGTAGGGTCTCCATATGATATCCTGTCTAATAGCTCATCAAAATCTCGGTGATATCTATATAAACTTCCTAGAGTGACCTCGTATGTCATCACCTACTAAAACCCATGCCATATAAGATGGCTCCTCTGGAGCTTGGACATGTAGAGTGCCTATGGGGTGCTCGATAGCTATGTGGTCCCATGACCAAATCTACAAAGTAGTGAGGTAGGCCCCATTGTCTTCTGACGGTGGTAGGTAATAAGATGAAGGTCCTAGTAAAGATGTGCCAGTATGCATTAACCCCAACAATAGCATTGAACACTAAGATCTTGTGTAATAGTTTCATTAGCCCTCTCAAAAGGATGTCTCGGTCTTATCAATGAGCAAAAACCCATTGATAAGTGACATCACATATAAAGGCCCTCGGTGTAGTGTCGGATCGGTGATGCACTCATGAAATGCAACAGTCATACTATCATGCGGTATATCATCTCTATCAAAAAAATCACTAACAACTTCCCTGATCTACCCTAGGTCAAAAGTATACTCAATTAATGAACCCAATATAGGCACGTAGAGAATCCGCCACACATCCTCTAAGGTCATGGTCATCTCTCCAGTAGGGATTCTAAAACTAGCTCTCACTATGCCACCACTCATCCAATGCAGTAAGCAGCCCATGATCTAACGTAATAGATGGCATCCGAGACACGGGGCCTAGGCCCACCACCTCTACAAGTGTGGCCACCACATGATGGTCTCATCGGAAAATGTGCCCCTCTAGCTCTCGTAATACATGAATGACACTCACGTGTTTGAAATGCTGACGGATGTCTCTACAAAATAATTCCACTTTTCAGTTATTAAAATTTCTTCTAAATTCTTACTATCATTTTAGGGTTAACCCAAAAATCCTAAATTTTCTTCTAAGTGTCATATTTTTGGCATTTTTCTATTTTTCCTTTGTTTTCCAAGCATGCCTACGTGCCTTTTTGGGTGTATGTGTACCTTTTGGCATGTGCATGCATGTACGTGTGTGCGGGTGTATTTTTTGTGTTCTTATGCATGCGTGCACATGCATCAAGATGCCCTGTGCCCCCATTTAGACACATGTGACACCTTTAGTGCGCCGCACCCACACACTCATGCACTCAACGTGACCCCTAACCTATTTTCCTACTACTAAGGGAATTAATTACAAAATTGGCAAGAAGGGTTAGGTACCGACAAAGACGCCATCTTTTGCATGCCGCTCCTACCCCTTGGTGTGTTTTCCCATCTCAATCGGTCTCGTTCTCTCACCATCATTCTTGTTATTGTCAGAGCCTCATGGTAAAAACTCAACAGTGGTCAGTAACAAATGAATTGGTTGCGGTGATTTACCCCCAGGTGGGGTATATCAAGCTATTTTTCAACATTTGGTGATACGGAAGTTTTTTTACCACCATTTTCCCCTCTGTTCACCATTGAATAATTATTTTAATTAAATAATTAGTTTTCTCTTATTTTTCACCTTCTTTAGGGCATTTTTTTCTGTCTAGTAGCCCTTTCTTCTCACTAGGATAATTTTTATTGCTCCTAGGTGATTTTTCTTCTTATCCACATTCTCTTGAATAATTAATTTTTTATTTTAAAAATAATTATTTTATTAATTTTCCATTATATAAGGCAATTATTTGTCGCTTCTTTCTTCCACATGGGGCATTTTTTTCATCCGGGCACTTCATTCTATTTCTTCTATTTTCTTCTATTGTCCACCACATTTCATAAAACACAACCAAATATATATATATATATATATATATATATATATATATATATATATATCACTTAAAAAATCCAAAAATAGGGAAAAATTCTTCACAAAACCCTAAAAAGTAAAAAAATCTACAAAAATAGGAAACCTACTTATTACGGATGAAACTTGTGTCTTGCGCATGGTATTATTTCCATATCCTACTAGTTTGTTTCACATCTTCCCCGATCAACATGACTCGTGGATCACCGGATTCAACCATTCACAAAGCTAGTTGCTTGCTTTTATCGTACTCTAGCACATCTTCTTGCGATGTTATTTCATTGCACACAACACTTTCTACTTGGACCTAATTTCCATTATCATTTCCCCTTACATGTATCCTTTCTCGGGCATCATTTTAAACCGTTATCATCAATCACAAACATGTGGACCTCTTTAGATTGATAAAAAAATGTTTCTATAGCTGTCTTGACCGTTGTTGGGTTAGATATGTGTTTTTCGTACTTGTTTTCCTGTTAAATGAACTTGTTTTCTTCTCGTATTGCATTGCCTTTTTTATATTACATGGAGTTGGTGTTTTCAGCAATGGATAATTGTTCTAGTATAGCTTTACATGTTATTCTACTTTTTTCATATGCTTATATTTTTCATAAGGACCGATGACATAGATATTTTGGAAATATGATGACACTCGAAGTTGTTCCAATACAAAGGCTAGAGGTTAAGTTCTTCTCTCTGCTTCTCCATATTTCTTCTACATCACTATCTTCTCACCCCTAATCTTTCCATTTCACCGGGGCATTCTACCCCTGCCCATTCTTCTATATATTTCACACCTTTTTCAATCATCGATCATCTTCCTTTGTCACCCCATCGACACTCAAAGGGAATATCTCACTTCTACTAATTTTTATTCTACCCCTTCTAAATTTTATCCATCTACTATCTTTGAAGTGGCGTCATAGACGTCACCCCAAAGAGGGCAAATGTAGACACCCATAATTATGCCCGAGTAATTTAAATACTTAAATTTTTCTAATTATCTCCTTCCTACAAATTGGTGACATACATCAAAAGCACTCATCTTCTCTCCAATCGTCGTTAATTAATTACACTATGTTAATTAATTAAGTCACCTATCTAACAAATACCCTAATTAATGACCTTCATTAATTAATCCTCCCTTCTATCTAGACTAATTAATTACTATTAATTAATTAGCTTCCCCTTTCGATTAACCAATAAATCAATATTTAATTGATTTAATCCCTTCTATAGTCTAAATCATGCTAATATTCCTCTAAAAGATTCTATAATTTTGCACATCTATTAATTAAATCATTTTGATTAATTACTGAGCCCCCTTTATCCACATGGGTCACTAAAGGACAAGCTAAACCCTCCTAAAGTTAACTCAACCCTATCTAAACCCCCCTTATCCATAACTAACTCAACATCCCTATTATCCCACATGCAAAGGGATGTAGTGATTCCTTTATCCATTGGGCTATATAAAGAGCCCTCCTCCTACCTTTACACTTACACCTAAATTCCTTGAGAAGACAAAAGCAAAGCACATAGCAAATAGACTATAAGCTTTCCTTTGTTACTCTTGAGAAATTCACCATTTGAAGAGCTAAGCCTCCTTTCTTGCATTTTTCCAAGTGCTTGGGTCATATGGGAATAGTCAAAGGGTCTTGTAGCCAAGCTTTGATGAGCTCCCATTCCTAGGTTCTTGAAGATAAAAACAATCAATTTGATTGCCATGGAGTCTACATAGGTCCATTTAATTTTTTTGGTAATCTAGAGAAGTAGAGGTTTGAATACTTGAGTAAGTTAATTCAAAGTTAATGCATTATGCTTAATATTAATCTTGTTTACATCTCATCTTTGATGGTGCTTAGATTTTGTCTTAGCTTTGTTATAGAACTATTTAGGTGGTAGTTCTTATTCATCAAACTTAGCTTAAGCACAAATACATGCACACAATGAGGATTTGAAATGATTTCTTTATAGATAATAAACGAAACAGGGAAATTCTAAGGGCATCGAGCATGATGAATTTCTTGACTCATTTAGAACTATTTATCATAAACGAAACAAAAATTAAGAACATATAAAAATAAAATTGCATAGAATAAGAACTCTTTATTCATAAAGATAATGGGTATGTAAGGCCCATGAAAGCACAAATTACACTTGTCTTCTATGATAGAGGCCTACTAAGGCTAGATTTTACAAAACATACAAAACTCTTCTCTTTCCTTCGTATTCTTCTTGAAGAAACTCTCTTTTCTCCCTTGTTTTTTCCTTCATATTTTCCTCCTTTTAAGGAACTATTTTCCTCTGTCACTTTCATCTACCACCTTCTTTTATTTCAATTTTTATAAGCCCCTGGCACTTATCCTTCTTGATCTTGCCCCCAAATATTTTAAATGTAGCGCTACCACTGTCAATATTTTAATTCAAATATG
This sequence comes from Taxus wallichiana var. yunnanensis, assembly GCA_018340775.1. Lineage (NCBI taxonomy): Eukaryota > Viridiplantae > Streptophyta > Pinopsida > Cupressales > Taxaceae > Taxus > Taxus wallichiana. The sequence continues at coordinate 69,271,057 of CM031240.1, forward strand.
GAATAAAGATTTCACTCCTTTATTGGAATCCATGCATCCACTCCTACTCAAGATTGCCACTAAGTCTCTAGACGATGAATCTCTCTTTTTTGCAACGTGGAGAGTTTGCGCTTGTTTAGGTTTTCTTTCCCCATGCTTATATCAAACATGTACAGATAGACATGTGGAAAGCTTCTACAAAGTAGACGTATCTTTGACTCTTTAACTTGATTTAGGAGTGACCTTGTGAGACCTTGGACACGTGGAGATATTATGTGAGTCTCGAGAACCCGCTTCAATGTTAAATCTTTTGGGCTTCATCGATGGGACACGTGAAATACTTCCACGAGTCTTTTCATACTTAGTCGATTTTGGCCTTGAGCGATCAAAAGAATCTAGAGTCGGGGCAGCAAAAGTGCTTGATAAAAGAGTCTTAACAAAAGAATATAATCAGTTTGGTGACTCACCAAGGGATTTTGTTCGGTCATGGAAGAATCCGACATCTCTCACCTTTCCAAAAATAAAAAATGTGGCTCACAGAGGGCCACTTAGAGCTTCTGCAAAGAAGCCTGGTATCCGAGCCATTCTTGCTCTGTTGGGTAGGTTCTTTTTTTGAAAATCTTGAAATTCTTAGTCTAACTTTATTATCTTCTTATGGGAGAAACCTTGGAGGCTTTTCATTACTATATGCAGGTGAAAATCTAACTGTATGATAGGATTAATGATGGTCTCGACCTCAGCGACACTAGAGTCCTCTTTCAAATCTTTGGAAGACCATCTTATCCCGGCACTTAGCGATATTTTTTTGGATTTTGTCCTTTGATAAGACCGTGGATTCATCTAGGAAGGGAGAAGGGAAACCTAGTTACACTAATTCATTGATATTCTACTTTCTTTTCTTCATTCCCTGGTGGAGCTGTGCCAAGATATTTTGACATTTGATAGAAGCTTTGTTATAGCTCAAAATCTCATTGATCTTCTCCACCATCAACCATCATCGGTGATTCGGCATTCGAAGGGTAGTGTTTAAGGCATCATAGAGTTTTGAATCAAAATATTTGACTCCTGGACCTTAGTGGATAAGGCGTTGTTGATGGTGGAGACTACATTTTCTACCTTAGAGCACAACTCTTGTGCATCAGATATAAATCCAAGTGTCGGGGCTAGATTTGCAGTAGTGATGGAAATCCTATCACAACAGGAGGCATACAATCCCTACACTAATGATATGATTCCCAACTTATGGGATTCTTGCCCCAATTAATTGGTCATGTCCTTGACATTTTCATTGGAAGAATTTATCCTGGCCTGAAGGCCATTATTTTCCTATGAAAGTGAATTAACCAGGGCCTTGGATGCAGCAAGCCTAGCTGCCAAAGCTCTTACCTATACTTGAGAAGCCATGAGGGATTTCTTGGTCAACGTGTTCATCAAATCCTTCTTGAGTTGATCTACCTCTCTATCCTTGGCCTTAAGCTCAACCATGTGACATGCCATGATAAACTCTACCTTTCGAAGGATGGCTTGGGCCTTTTAAAGCTGATTACTGAGTTTCAAATAGTCGGTAGTGACTACCACCACCGTTTCATTTACCTTGACCTTATCTTGAGGCTAGAATTCACCAAGGTCCATTGTGATAACACTAATGGAATAGTCATAATGTTGCATTTGTTCGCAGCTTGGATACTTGAGTGAAAAGGTGAGCGATGGTAAAAGAGATCTATTGATGATCATACAATGATCACACCTTATTAGTTGATAGAGATGCCACCTCCTTCTTTCTCTTCTTTAATCTCCTCTAATCAAGGGCCAACTTAGCGAGACTCTACTTGGCTCAACAAATTGAAAGGAGAAGAGACCATTCCTCATGCAAATGGGAAACTAGGTGGTAGGACATATGGAACAGTGAATCAGTAATTGAGATGATGTAGAAACTAGGTCTAAAGAAGGGGGCATGATCATGCGGGGTGAGAAGCTTGGGATGGCCATGGGGAAATGTTGAAATAAAGGAGTAGTAGGAGGAGGAATATTCTAAGATGGAATAACAGATCGAAGGGGACTTTCCGAAGGGAAAGGTGGAAATGGAGGCGTTATATAGAGAGAAGTCCCAAGTTGTGGTGTGGACATCATGGGGATTGTGACTAGATTCATCCTTTTGTGGGTTGGGATGGAAAATTAGTCTCCTTTCACCTTTGTTGATTTTGAGAGGTCAGGCAATGGAAAAGCCAAAGGAGGATTCATTAGAGGAGTGACAGATGAAGGTTTTTCCGGTCTCCATTGTTGTGGAAGCTCAGAAGATTCCACGCTTGAACCGAGAATTGCTCAAAAGTGATCACAACCATATCCTCATTTTCTAGATTGGAGTCATGCTTCACATCCCACTTGTCCTCCCACTTATCATCGCTGAGAACCTCCTCAAAGCTTTGTGTGGTTTGGCCAATTTCCTGCCTATATTTCTAAAAGGCCTCAATTTTCCTTGGGCTCTAGTCCCTTCTTTTTAAGGCTGCTCAAAGCCCTTTTCCAATTGTTAGAGTAGGGTCAAATGCATATTTGACTGGTGGAATGAATCCCAATCCAAAGTTGGGATGTCCTGGAGTTTGACAAAAATATCAAGTGATTTATCTCAAGGGCTTCGTTGTGAATCAAAAATGGCCTCGGCTCATGCTTGCAAGAGTTGGAGATTTTATTTATAGCCAAAGTAGCATCCATTTTCCCATCTGGATCATACCTCCACAAGTCCTTGATTAAGGCAAAACCATAGGAGGCTAACTTCTGTGATAGAAAATGGTCCACTTGAATTTTAAGTACAATAATCCCTCCCATACTAAATGGAATCTCATAGACTGCTTTGTTCTTTTTAGTAAACCCGACCTCCAAGTCTATGAGGAAGGGATTTATGGTGACCTCGAGACTAGAAATATAAGGTGTGAGATTCCCAGGAGCATGAAGGATTCACCCCTAAATCTGTGGACCTGAATCATGGTCTAACCTCTAGAAAAGAAGTAGTCACAAGTGTGTAATGGGTCTGAAAAGATAGACTGTGTAGATTCATTCATTATGTTATTTATCCCTTCAGGATCAAGCTCTAGCAAAAGAGGCTCCACAAAAGCATTGAAAAATTTGTAGACATTTGAAGAATGAGATAGTACATGGGTCCATGCAGATATTGGGATAATATTTTGGGATTTACTTCCGCATCCCATAAGGTCAGAGTCATAAACTAGCCAAAATATTGAGCATTTTGGTACAGGATGAGGTGGAAAAGAAAAGACAAATACCTGAAGGTGGATGCCATTGAGAAATGTCGACCTTCTCGTAAATTGACCTCACGATGACCTCTATAAAGTCAAATTTATATCTCTGCTTCTATCTAATGGTCCTCATTTGGAATAGTGTCATCATTTTCCAATCCTCAATGCCGTTGTTAGAGTCTTGCCCGAAAATAAAATACAACATAGAACAAACATCCTGAGCATCAGGAATGAGATATTTTAAGGGAATGGGGAAACCTAGAATCCCTAAAGCACTCGGTATCGATGACAGCCTCGACTCCTTGGTGAGGAATGGGACCTTTGTTTGACATAGATTCCATACATTTTGAAGTTTAACTATATTATAAAAACTGGCCATTTGATAATAGGTCGGGCTAACATTTCCCTCATAGCTTTGTAGTGTAATTGTCACGAGTTATATTTCAGCCCTAGATTATATGGCTCTCTGAGCTAAAATAGGCCACACACATTTGTATGAGCTCTAGGCATGGGTGTGCAAGAGGAACCATATATTGGGAGAGAGTTATGCTCCAAGTATTAGATTTGAATGACTTAGAGTCTCCCAGAAGGTTGAACCTAGTGCATACTACTTCTCTTAAATATTTAGGCCTTTTTTTTAGATAGGGGTCAAATATATCATTGGTTGAGTCACTAACCGGTGAAGGGTCACCATCTTAGGACAACGGATCTGGGTATTTTAACTTAGGTTGGTGCGGTTGAGGAGGAATGGGTTTCCCTGCGTAGGATTTTATCACCTAAATAGAGCTAGAGGTGACCATGGTGTCTTTGATACTTTGGAGATTTTGAGACTTTGATATTCTTCAATTAACATAGAAAATTTAAATGCTTCAGAATGACCCTGTTGAATAGCTCGAGGCACCTTTAATAGTCATTTCTACCTAGGGAGTAAAATATTACACATACTTGGAGTCACTTCTTATAATGTTCCCTTTAAGCGAGAGACCCAAGGCACCAAACTCGGTGCCTTTTGATAGATCTTGCATTAATTGTGGATCTCTTTATTAAGAAAAGGGGGCCTTACCCTTGATGACGACTTTAATGTGAGAAAAGGCAAGGGGACCTCCTTCAAAAAAAAAAAAAAAAAGAGACATGGATAGGGGTGGCGGAACACATGGCAAAAAAATACTCAAAAGAAAAGCAAAGGCACAAAATAAACAAAAAGAAGGGAAGAAAATATGTACATATGATACAATTTCGAGGATACCTAAACGTAAGGTTTCAAGTGAATCCCATTCACTGGGATAGCCAAAGGATCTCCTGCCATGGTTTCAAGTTCAAACGAGTTATGTTGCTTACATGCACTGATTTTGAATGGTCTAGTCCACAAGGGGTCAAACTTCCCATGGTTCCTAGGCTTTGTTGCTCTAGTGTCCTAATTTAAGATGGTGGTTCTGACTTGGAAGTTTGGCTCCGATGTATTTTGATCGAACCATGTCTTGACTATTTTTTGGCAATTGATCATGGTTTTGTGGGAAAGTTCATGCCTTTCTTGGAGTTCAACCAGCTCGGCAAGCCTCACTGACATCACTCCATTTTCCTCTATCTCAAATCCTTTCAGTAGTTGTAATGCGGGAATCTCCAAAGAAATTAGCATCACAACATTTTTCCATAGACTATTTAAAATGGTGAATCTTTTAGGATCTGTTTTAGAATGATCGATTAGCCCATAAGGATATTTTAACATGCTCATACCATAACATTTTATGCTCATGTCCCATCCTTTTGATGAGTCTTATCATATTTTTATTTGTAGACTCCTCTAGGTCATTTCCTTGAGGGTAATAGTTAGAGGATGTCTTTAGATATATCCCATGCTTGACCATAAAATAAGACACTTTAGCTCTTAGGGAATCTTTGGTGTTGTCGAGATATAATGGTGCAGGGGGACCAAAACATGTGGTGATATCCTGTAAGAGTCCTAGGATCACATTTTTAGTGGACTCCTTGAGCAGAACTACCTCCATCCACTAGGTGAAATAATCAGTTGCCATGAGAATCCACTGGTGTCTGGCACTTTAAGTCGAGTTAACCATTCTAAAGAATTCAAGACCCCATTGTGTGAAAGGTTCTTCAATTGGTATGGGATTGAAGGGAAACACCACGTTTCTCCAAAACCTATGTAAACTTGACAAACCTTGCATTTGTTATTTTCCACCTAGCTATCGGTGAATAGGCTGGGCAGAAATATCCTACTTTCAAGATCTTTATAGCTGTGGTTTGGGCCAAAAAGTGACTACCTAAGTCTCCATGATACAATTCCCTTAATATTCTCTTGGCCTCTTCATCTTCTAGACATCTTAACATTAACCCATTAAAATTCCTCTTAAAAAGGAAGTTGTCAATCATAGCAAAATGAGTCCCTTGTTTCCTATAATATCTCCTCTTTTTCAAGGGGAGATGGCCTAGGTACTCTCTGGTTTACATAAAATGAATTTTGTCAAAGACTCATTCCTTATGTTTTTCCTCCTGTAGGTACATTATCTCCTCTGATTTTCTATTTGCTTTGGGGATAGGTTCCTAGGTCAAATATTGAAATAGCCCCTTGCTTGTCACAAGCTTCATGGGTTTTAATTCTATGTCATATTCTAGGATCTTGGTTATCCAATTTTCTCTTTTTTAGTTATCTCACCCTCCATTATGTATTCTTTAACATTGGGGTGAGCCACCATGACCCAAATTTTGTTGTGTGTGACTAGATGTCTGAATTTCTTCAGACCTTTAACTATGGCGTAGGCTTTCCTTTCCACAAAATTGTATCTTGTTTCATAGTCATGGAGGGTTTTGAAAAGAAATATATTAGGTGTACCTCCCCTTGTCCTTCTCCTTTTGAGTTAGCATAGATGCTATGCTATTTTTCCCCCCATATACATACATAATGAAACTCTTTGATAAGTTAGGGTTGTGGAGTATGGGGGCCGATGAAATAGCCTCTTTTATTGATTCAAAAGACTAACGACCCTCATCAGTCCATTTGAAAACTAGGTATTTTTTCAACATGAGAGTGATTGGGAAGATAGTTCTCGCGAAATTTAATATAAACCTACTGATGAAGTTGATCTTTCCTAAGAAGGATTGAACAACCTTCTTGTTGATCGGCAAGGGAAGCTCCAAAATGGCCTTGACTCTCTTGGGATCAATGGAAACTCCCTCCTTTGACACCACATGTCCCAAGATATTTCCTTGGGGAATTCTAAAGATATATTTCTTTGGATTCAGAGATATTCCAAACTCTTGACATTTTTTAACACAACTTCTAAAGCATCAAAATGCTCTTTCGCCATTTTAGTAAACACAGTAAGGTCATCAAGGTATATGAGGATTACCTTGTTTATCAACTCCTCGAACGCAGTTTCCATGGCTCTTTAGAAAGTAGCCCCTGCATTTTTGAGCCCAAAAGGCATTTTTGCATAGGTGAAGGTTCCCATTTTTCATGAAGGTAGTTTTATGCTGATCCTTTTCCGCAAGCCATATTTGGTTATAACCTGAAAAACCATCCAACAGAGAAAACATCTCGGAGCCCCGACCATCTATAAAATTTGTTCCATAGAGGGTAGAGGGTAATGGTCTTTAGGGAGGACCTATTTAGATCTCTGAAATCTATGCAGAGTCATATTTCACCATTCTTCTTCCTTACTAGAACCAGGTTGGAGACCCACGTAATGTGCTTGATTAGAAAAATGATACGAGCTTCCAATAATTTTCTTAACTCCTTAGCCATGATGGATTTCACATTAGGGTTCATGGGCCACTATTTTTGACGCACATTCTTAGTTGTAACATTCTCACTTTGTGACTTTAGAAACAAGGGATTTTTTTATAAGGTTCTTTGTTATAAATAATCAATATTTAGAACACACATTCCAATTTTTGCACAATGTTCTCTGTTCTAAAAACAATAATATATAACACACATTCCACACCATTCAATATCATAACAGATAACCATATGCAATTATAATGACTCGATGAACTTCTAATCTCTCGGTTCATGACTCGAGTTTCATTGATCTCTCATTTCATGACTCAGTTTCCTACCGATCTCTCATATTGACTTTAATGTATTGTATACTAAGTATAATTGGTTCTCTTACCCTTTTAAGGTATTGCGGTGTTTTGTTTAAGAGGCCTATCTCGAATATTTGTTACCAATATTCATCTGAAATCCTACATCTTAAACTAGGTGACATAGGACAACGCAACCAACAACTTGCAATACTTTGGAAAAATATTTTCACATGATATGCACGTTTATACTCCTAGATGGGATACTCATCAATGGAGTTCATCCTTCACCCCACTTCATCTATTATCTAGAATGCTCTTCTTTGAATTATGCTAGTCCTCTTGTTGAAGGTTTAACCATAACCTAGGTTAGTAACATAGATTAGTATAGAGAACCACTCGTGGTGACTAAGGGTACATAATGAGTTTGTACTTTTATAATCATCATTTCATGTATATAATGACTTATTTAAACAACCATTTATGAATGTCAACTTGTATAGTTGCATTTTATGAAGGGATAAAATATTAACTCCCTTTTTTATATTTCATTTTAAGTCTAAGCTGAAGAAATTCAAAATAGATATGATCATAAGATAATGAAGATAAGTTTACAAATTCACTTTACATAATGCCTCAAAATAATGACACATCTAGTACCAATGTCACTCAATCCCTTGTTCATTTATCAAACAATACATATTTTACAAGTCTAATCCTTTCAGGCATCTTTCATGCCAATCAACATTAATAAACTCAAGTGAGAATTACTAATATTCCCTTTTAAATTACATTACAATAAGAATCATAATTCCTCATAAAGATCCATCCTTTACGTAAACATAAGAAGCATCATAAAAGAACTTGTCTTATTTTATCACTTACAAAATCCATCTACGAAAATTTCTAGCATGGGTTAGTTTTTAACTGAGCATGATAAGCACTAAACATTAAAATGATGTGCTTTCAACTAACTATCTCATAAAAAGAACTCTGCTTTTATGAAACATTAAAGCAATTCAGATAGATACCTCAAAAGGAATAAGGATCATAAAAAGAATATCACGATGAACAATCCACATTACATTAAATAAGGATCATGATCAAACCAACACTCTTCAATCAATAATATCATAAGAAAAATTACAACAAATAAGTAATATAACATCCAAATTACTTATCTGTTTCATACTACATTTATCTATGGTTCATTCTTGTTTCATGCTACTTGATCAAAGAAGGTTATTAACTCTAACATTCACAAATTAGAATTATTTTTAGAGAAGTAAAGAATCAAAATACTCATTACTATCATAATTCGTCATATACTATCAAAGAAAAAACTCGTTCAATAGAAAAGGGTGGGATTTAGGATGAACCAACACCATCCTAAAATAGGATTTCCCTTCTTCCCATTACTAAACCAATTCCAATTCAATTTCAATTTAACAGTTCAAGAGGTGTAAGAAGTGTAGGTTTTCCCTTAATTACCCACTTAGCTTCAATAGGGTTAATGCAGATAAGAGAAAAGTAAATTGATGATATGTGAAACAAATTAAGTCATCCGTTAAATTTCAATGAAGCCGAATTGTGTTCAACAACTCTGAGAAGAGAAAGAACATAATGTAAATCCTTTCACATTTCGAAGAAAAACAACGATGAATACCTAACTTAGAAATAGAGAGAAGGTCCCAATAATCCATCCTATACAAGAATAATAGAGTTGATATCCCAAGAAAAATGAAATTGTTCCTTACATAACAACATCCATATTGAATTGATATACGATAAACAATGGAAACTAGCAAGACAAAAGCCGAAGAGAGGGATTCTTGTTAAATAACAAAAACAACCACCGTAGTACAAAAATAATACAAGTTTTCAAGAAACAAGCTCAATAACTGATTCCTTAATTTCATTTCAGTGAAGATAGCATCTACCCAGATGTTCTCTTATTTCCCATATAGAGAGAGACCTACAATGTATTCTTATGTGCCCAAGGGAAACAAATACAAGATTACAGCCAAGCCAACCATGTACCCACTTTACAAGAATCAAGGAAACAATCAATAGGTAAGAAGGAAGGCAATAAAAGTGACTTAACCCCAAGTCGGTTCTTAAAATTGAACTAAAAATGAGAAGAGTAAAATCAAACATTCCAACTCATTTCCTTCAAATAACCAAAACTAAACTAATCCCAAGTTCCACTAAGATAATCCATTTTTACAACAACATCTACATATGTAAATCAAAAGGTTATCCACAAACCATTTAATACATGTAGGTGAGAGAAACAACAATATCCTCACATAGTTCTAGCAAAAGAAGTTAAATCATATTTTACCAGATTTTGAGAAAGGAAGAACAAATCCGAATGAAATCCTTTCTTAAAAATCCCACAAAGATCACGAGGCTCAAACATATTAAACTTAGAAGGATTAAATGTATCATTGTTGTTTTCAAACAAGTTTAAATTCACAAGACATCAAATCCAAATAAATATTACATCTTACCTTAATAGATGTAATAAGATTCAAAGTGACTCAAGTTTCAGAGAAGACAATACACTTCATACTTCCCTCAAACAAAATAAAAACAACCTATATAAAATATTTATCACACAATGTTTTCCCTTAATCCATTATGCATAGGAAATCAGAAGTTCACAAAACCTTGGCTACATTCTAGTTTCAGACAAAGATATAGCACAATTAACTCAAACATTTACCAAGAAAATACCCATATCGAATATTTTCCAAACAACAATCCAAGTAGGAGAATACCACAAAAATACACCATAAACATTTCAACAAAACCATTATTTCTAAGAGAAGAGTTTTTCTAATAAATATGTTTAGTAAAAAGAAAAACTATTTAATAAGAAGAGCCTATCATGCATGATAGTGTTTTTTTAATTTGCAGAAGATATCCATCCAAGCTTCCCAAAAACCTCTTCTTTCAAAAACAACTTCAACAATCAAATATCCCAGCTTTTTTTTTTGTATATCCATAGGTTTACAAAAATCTCAAAGATACCCAAGATGACAAGGATCAAATAATAAAATTGCTGGTTCAAAGAACCAGTAATCCTCGTCTTTGAGAAAAACCAAAAGGATCAAATGAATAAAAAAATTCCCTCAAATCCCGCTTCACCTCTTTCCTAGGTGGTTTCTTCACTATAATTGATGCCATTGAATGCCCATTCCCTCCTCTTTCCTTATGCCACCACTCTTTCAAATTTGGTGAGGTTAAATTCAAAATTTCTAAGCATTTTAAATTTAGCAATGATGTCAGCTAGGCATTCCACTATCCTTCCATGCCTCCGCCAAACTTGGCGAATTTAAGATGTAAAGACTGAAATCAATCCACATTAATACCTTAGAAACCATTGCCACCAACTTTCCACTTGCCACACAAACCTTAGGTCCCCTTTCGGCTTAGTAATAATTTAGGTCACATTAACATTATAATTTAGGTCACATTAACATTAGTTAGGTTTCCACCTTATTTCTTAGGTCATTATAATTTACTTTAGATTATTTCAAAATTTCGAGAACAACTAATCATATCACCTTAGGTTAGTTCATAACCTTTAGATTAGAATCCATATAGGGTAGGACACTTCAACATAGGTTAAGGCGTAAACCGTAGTAGTTTAGTAATAGGTCCTAGGTAAGTATTGTTACCTTAGGTTAAAATCCAATTAGGATAAAACATTTCAATTTAGGTCAGATCCAAATAGCACCAACCATTCGACCAAGGCTAAGGTATTTACCTTAATAGCCCAATAACAGATCCTTAATCTCCTCATGTTGCTCAACATTATAAAACATTTATAAAGGAGGTCCAAACTTACCGTTTGTAACATGATGCCAAGCAAGGATACCCAAAGTTGGGTCTTTAAAATCTATAACCAAAACACAGCGTAGTTCCTTTATACCCTTCATTCAGAATGTCAGTTAACAAGATGACAATAAAGAAGAACTAAAGCATACCTTGGATCAATGGAATTGATTCAAGGTGTGTTGTTATCATATGGTAAGTATGAAAACAATAATACATATTTGTAACTTATAATTCACATAGTAGAATGGCTTTATTTCCAAGTAAACATAATTACAATAAGCATGAATTCTGAACAGTAATAACTTATCCATTGTAAACATGATTTTCAACGTCAAAAGAATACACCTTCTTAAGACAAATCACATGTCAAAAATGGAAGTCATCATAATAATAGTCATGACCAAGATGTTACATTAGTCCCTTCCTCTAGGTCAATAGTGTGCTAGATAATGTCCTTATCATAACCATGGAGATCATCATATATCTAGGCCATTACTTTATCATAATGTGACACTAGGCCATGAGTTGGTATCTTTCCTTTTGCGTCACTTTCTGACTTTCAGTCATTTGTCCCTAGCTATTTCCAGTTCCACATAGTATTATTTTACTACCTTGAACTTTCTTCGATCCGCACCACCATCATCCGAGTTGAAAATATTCCCAAGAGTAATTGATCCCCTTAGGATATTTTTTGTCTTTAGTTGTATTATCTGGTCCCTATATGCTTCTTCAATCTTAGGTTGGAGCTGATTTGTGAATTGATCAGATTGCTAGAGGAAATGTATGATCTACCGGTCATTATTGAACACCTACCAATGGTGTACATTGTCAGGGATAGAGGGGTGAATGATCACCTTTATGGTATCTTTATTTTTAAGAAGATCCCAGGTTGGGTCAAATTGAGACCCAATGGTAGCCATCCTATCTGCCTCTATATTCTGATCATGGGGAACTACCTTAATATTGAAGGCTTCAAAATCATCTATTAAATCCCATACCCGGTGTCGATAGGATCTCATCCTTGGGTTCTTAGTGGTGGTAGTATTCCTTACTTGTGTGACCACCAATTCTAAATCACCGAATACTCTTAGCTTTACCGATACCCTCCTTTTGGGTGGTGCATAAACCATGCACCAAGGCCTTGTACTCTGCCTCATTACTAGTACAGGAGAACTAGAAATGAACTGACTAGAGTATCTTCTTACCGATAGGAGATAAAGGAAAACTTTGGCTCTGAGCCATTTTTTCTTCTAGCCCCGTCAAAATATAAGGTCCATATTGGAGGGTTGTTTGGAGGAATTTTCTCTCATGCATCACCTTCTCTTTTCACCTTTGGGATTGTGGGGTTTTCATCAAAGATGACGTAAGTTCCCAGGCCAGTTGAATCGAAGTTCCCAAAAGGATCTCCTAGGGGAAGATTAGATAGATGATCACCCTCTTGGGGCTCTCCATCCTCTACATACAGCTTTTATTCTCTTGTGATCATAGCATGGGAGGCCTTGAAACTAGAAGGCACTTGGTCTATTATATGCTCTTTGGAGAGTGGTTCTGACAAGACCTTCATTTTGGACCCATACTTGGTTCGTAGGATTAAATGAGACCAATCCAAAGACATATACCCGCTGATATTAGCTATAAAATCTTAGGAAAGGTAGACCCAAAATACCAGTGGGGAATTAATCACATCGATATCTTGGAAAATAGTTATATTCGGGAAGGAATAGAACTCTAATGAGATTCACTTGATAAATCCTATGGTTGGAACAAATTTCCCATCCAATTACATAACTCCCTTCTTCAAGGGTTCATATTGTACTCCTAAAGCATCTGTTATTGCCTAAGGCATGAGAGTAGTGCTTACACCAGAATCTATCTTTGAGTTATGTAATAACTTCCTAGCTATAATAAGAGTTAAAAATAAGGGTTTGGGCTTTGGATTACCCACCTCTCCACGTTGATTTAACAATATGGCTTATGTAGGCACTCGAGTGTCTTTGACCCATCCTTTCAAGGGACCCACCTTATTCGCATCCCCTTCTAATTTTATCACTTCTTGGAGAAACTCCTTCTCTAGAATTCTTAGAAGATCCCACAAAGACACACTACTGGTGCCTTTTTCAGCTATTGGACTACATTGATGGGTCCAACCAGTGATGTTTTGAAAGGTGGCTGATGATATGTTCTTTTCTTATCAAGTTGATGGACCTCTTGATCATGTACAGTTGGTTTTGGAGCTTCCTTTATTTTTGTGACGACATGTTCATGATAATTGGAGGCTCTTTGTACACCTTATCGATTGAATTTGAGCTGGTGTGTCTACTTCAATGATCCTTTTCTTGAAGGGTATTATAGTTAAAATGAACAGGCTTCAGAATAGATACCTCATTTATGAAGATGGACTCCTCCCATTATAACAAAGATAAAAGGGCATGCTCTAGTGCAATCTCTGACTCTTGTTCTAGGGACATCCCTTGCATCTGGGTGGTGAAAGTGGCACTTTGGGCTCCCTCAGACTAGTGGGGTCTAGCTGTACATGCATCATAACCTTCTCTTGATTGTTTTTAGCTATCCTTAGCTAAAAATTCCCTTTGGAGGAAGTCTCTCGACATATGAGAATTATTGTAAGGGAAGCACCAAGTGTTGGGCTCCTCAGCCAGATGGTTTTGTCTGGGGATGAGTTCTCTTCTGCTATTAAGGGGATTGGTTTGAAGGGGTGTTGGTACAGTGAATAATTGATTTTATGGTTGAGTGGTTGGTATCCTTTGAGTATTTTGGTATGTAGAGGGGTAAGCGGGTCGGTTACCTTGGAAAATATGATAATTTTTCCTTGGATAAGCCACCTGATTCCTTTTAAGGTTCACTATCTCATTAGAAAACTTCTCATGATATTCCTCATCTCCTCTATTTCTGGAGAATAATATGAGGCCGTCTAGAAGGAATAGGAGCCATAACCACATTTGGTAATTATAAAAGATGCCAGGGTCAAGGATAGGCTCGATGTTTGTACTTGTGGAAAGGGGGATATCTCAGGATTTATCGGTAAAAGAGTTCTGAGAGGAGCTTCCCGACATCTATTAGATTATTCTTAGCTTGGACCGCAATGTTATAGGCATGTGGCAAATAATCCCCTCGTAATGATTGAATCATTACTGAAATATCGAATTTGTAGCTTTTAAGTAAAATACAATAGCCATACATGCAGGTGCCCTAGCCAAGGCTGGAATCCTTTGCTAGGTTTTATGGAACCAGTGTTAAAATCTGTCATCAATTCTTGTGGACCCTTTTTAATACCAATTAGTTGTTGTAGGAGTGATGACCGGTCTCCTTTTACTTGAACCTTGTCACCAATGGCCCCCTAATTGGTCCCAAGTACCAATAGAGTTAGGGGTTAAATATCGGTACCATTCTAGGGCCCTTCCCTTAAAAGAGGCAGCCAATAGACATAAGGAAACATCTTGTTCCCTTATATAATGTACTACACATATCTCTACTACATCTTGGAGATGCTCCTCGGGGTTTTAAAATCCTCACCACTGAATTTGGGTAATGATTTTAATGCATTGGCTGGAATAGGGTTCCATACCACCGGGGTGCGAGAAAAATGAGTGGGCTTCCTTGATCCCACAAAACAAATGGTCTTGGAGGTGGAGGCTGAAGATGAGCCATAATGATAGGTCTGAGGGTCCTAGTTGACTATGTAAAAGGCCTCCCTGGTGGAGGGGTTGAGAGAGTCCAGTCCTGGGGACAGAGACCTCTGAACCTATCTTCCCCTTCTATGTCATGGAGGAGATAGCTACAAATAGTCGATCAAACCCTCTTCCCTTGATTTCTCCATCATTCAAATTCATTTTCTCCTTTAAGTGGGTGTGCTAGACCTTACTCCAGTTGATAGATTTTTGATCTTGCTCAATCCAGGGATTAATGTCCCACTAGGCGTGCCAAGAAAACTGTTGACAATAATCCTTACGGATGAACCGTTAGAGTCATAGGAAACCTTAGGTTGGTGAGACATGTGCCCTAAGGCGACCTCCAAATTTTAAATAAGTTGGCTCTTCTCTAGTGGTTGAGGTAGGGTTAGAGGAAAGCATGTAAATGAATTTAAGAATAGAAAGTCGATGTGCCAATCTAAGAGAAGGGAAAGTGACAGAATACCTGAAATATTTATCTAGAATAGTTGAAGGGCTACACAACATGATCCACTACTCTGATAATGTAGAATTCGAGGAACTAAAATGATTGCTTTATAGATAATAAACAAAACAGGAAATTCTAAGGGCATTGATCATGCTGAATTTCCTAACTCATTTAGAACTATTTATCATAAAAGAACAAATATTTAGAACTTATAAAAATATGATTGCACATGAGAATAAGAAATTTTTATTCATATAGAGAATGGGTATATAAGGCCCATGAAAGCATAGATTACACTTCTCTTTTATGACAGAGGCCTACTAAGGCTACATTTTACAAAACATACAGAACTCTTCACTTTCCTCCTTCTTCTCGTCAAAGAAACTCTCTTTTCTCCCTTCCTTGTTTTTGCCTTCATCTTTGCCTCCTTTTAAGGACCTATTTTCCTCTATCACTTTTAGCTACCACCTTCTTTTCTTTAAATTATGATAAGGCCCTACACTTATCCTTTTGGCTCCTACCCCCAAATATTTTAAATGCAGCACTACCACTTTCCTTATTTTATTTCGGATTTGGAATAAAGATTTTTATCCTTTATAGGAATCCGTGGATCCGATCCCTACTCGGTATTTTCGTTGAGTCTCTAGTTTGTGAAGATTTCTTTTCTTGCCAAGTGGAGAGCTTGTGCTCATTTAGGGTCCTCTTTCCCAAGGATTATATCGAACATGCATTGGATAGAAAATGGAGATATTTTGCAAGAAAGACGTATCTTTGACTCTTCAACTTACTTTAGGAGTGACCTCGTTAGACCCTACACACATGGAGAGATTTTTCAAGTTTGATAACCCACTTCTAAGTTCCATCTTTGGGGCTGCACCGATGCAACACATGGAAGAATTCTATGGGTCTTTTCATACTTATTCGATTTTGGCCTTGAGTGATCAAAAGAATCTAGAGTTGGGGAAACAAAAGTGTTTGATAAAATATTTGTAACAAAAGAGAATAATCAGTAATTTTATATCTTTGTCAAATAATTTCCCAGTGGATGTGAGATTTGGGGACAATAGTTCTGCAAATATTGTTAGTAAATGAACTCTTAGTCTTGAAAATGGAAAAATTGTTACAAAAAATGTGTTATATGTAGAAGCGTTTAAACACAACTTACTCAGTGTCATTCAAATGTGTAAACAAGGCTATAATCTGATTTTTAATGATAAAGGGTGCAAAATCATTGATGGAAAAATAGGGAAGACAATAGGAAAGGCAAAGAGAACAAGAAATAACATGTGTGCTGAAAGAGGTAAACAAAGAAAAGTGCTTCACAAGAAAACTTGATGATTGTTGGTTATGGAACATAAGACTAGGACATATTGGTTTTGATAATCTTATTAGGTTGAATTCTAAAGAGGGAGTTAGAAATATGCCAAAAAAATTTAAACCAACAGATACCATGTGTAAATCATGTTTGCATGGCAAGCAGACAAGAAGGACCTTGAAGTCAAAAGAGTATTCAAATAATCAACCTTTGGATCTGATTCAAACAAACTTATGTGGTCCAACAAGAATAAATAACATGTAGGGTGATGAGTATTTTATGCTTCTAATTGATGAATTCACCAGGATGACATGGGTAGCTTTCCTAAAGAATAAATCAGAATCATTTGACATGTTCAAAGCTTTCAAAGTACTAGTGGAAAATGTAAATAATACAAGGATCAAATGCTTGAGTTGAAGAATGTTTCTATAATGAGTTTGAAGAATAATCCAAAGAGCATGAAATACAAAGGAAATATTTAGTTGTTAGGACACCAAAATAAAATTTTGTGGTTGAAAGGAAGAACAAGATAATGTAGGAAATGAACAGAACCATGTGGAATGAATCTAGACTTCTTGATAGCTACTAGATTTAAACAATAGCTACATATGTATATATTCTAAATAGATAACAAGTAAGAGTTGATAGTAGTAAAACACCCTATGAACTATGGAAGGGAAGAACAAAAATGTAAATCATATAAGGGTCTTTGGGAGTAAGTGTTATATAAAGAGAGATGAAGAAGATTTGGGAAAGTTTGACTCCAGGTGTGATGAGGGTATCTTTCTTGGTTATTCATCAATTAGTGTAGCCTATAGATGTTACAAAAAGAGGCTTAAAAAGGTAGTTGAAAGAAAAAATGTAAAAATAGATGAATCCCAACATTTAAAAATAAAAATTGACCTCTAAGGAAAACCATGAAAGTGATGCACATACCATTGAAAATCATGATGATGATGAAATAAGAGGCACACATGATGAGGTTGAATAAGTGGAAGAAGAAGAAGAAATACATGACACTAAGAAACCATCAAGGTAAGTTAGAAGAGATCATCCTGCAAATCAGATTTTAGGGAGTAAAGAAGGAGGTGTTCTCATAAGAAGGAGGCTAAGAAGTCAGTAGAACAATGAAAACACAACCCTCTTATCAATGATAGAACCAAAGAATGTGAATGAAGCATGAAATGAAAAACATTGGATAAATGCAATGAATGAAGAACTTGATCAAATAGAGAAAAATGAAACATGGGAGCTTGTACCTAGGCCAAAAGACAAGAATGTCATAGGAACAAAATGGGTCTTCAGGAATAAAATGAATGAAAAAGGTGAAGTGACAAGGAATAAAGAAAGACTTGTGTGTAAGGGCTATGCACAAATGGAAGGATTTGATTTTGATGAAACCTTTGCACCTATAGAAAGAATGGAAGCCATTAGATTATTTTTAGCATATGAAGCTCACAGGAAAATCAGAATTTGTCAAATGGATGTCAAAATACCCTTCTTAAATGGTAACTTGAATGAAGAAGTGTATATTAAGTAGTCGGAAGGATTCTCTTTGAGTAAAGATAAGGGATATGTTTGCAGGTTGAAAAAGGTGTTATATGGGATAAAACAAGAACCCAGAGCTTGGTATAGCATGTCAAATATTTATCTTATTGAGCAAGGTTTTAGAAAGGGATTAGGTGATAACAATCTCTACATAAAGGAAGAAGAATACAAGTTTCTTATTGTCATAGTTTATGTTGATGAAATCATATTTAGAGGATATCATGAAAGAATGACTCATGAATTTGTTGAGGTAATGAGTAGGGAATTTGAAATGTTTATGCTTGGTGACCTTTCATATTTTCTAGGCCTTCATATAAACCAATGAGATCAAGGAATATTTATTTATCAAGTAAAATACATCAAGGAGATGCTAAAAAGGTTCAAAATGGAGGATTGCAGACCTATTAGCACACCAATGGAAGTAGGATGCAAGTTAAGAAAATAAGATGACTCACCTAAAGTGGATAAAACACTCTATAGATCTATGATAGGCATCCTTATTTATTCTACTACATCCAGGCCTGATATAATGCAAGTTGTGGGTTTAGCAGAAGATTTCAAGAAGACCCAAGAGAGACACATCTCAAGGTAGTTAAAATAATTCTCATATATCTTATGGGAACTTTAGAGTATGGCCTTTGGTATCCTGTAAGAAAATATTTCAATATAAGAGCATACACTGATGTAGATTGGGCTGGAAATATTGATGATAGGAAGAGCACAAGTGGTGGAGCTTTCTTTGTTGGAAAATGTCTTGTGTCATGGATAAGCAAAAAGTAATATTCAGTTGCATTATTTACCTATGAAGTCGAGTACATAGTTGTTGCCATGTGTTGTACTGTGTTCTCTAGATGAGGAAAAAGTTGGAAGACTACAAGGAAAATTTTATGAACCAACTCCCTTGCTTTATGATAGCACTAGTGCAATTAGTGTATCTAAAAATCCAGTGTTTCATTCAAAAACAAAGAATATTCCAATCAGGTTTCATTTTTTAAGAGAACAAGTAAATGATAAGAAGATTAACCTAGTGTATGTAAGCACAAAAGAGGAGATAGCAAATATTATGAAAAAACCACTTCCAAAGGCAACATTTGAGCATCTCAGGGATGAATTGGGAGTCATTCCTACTCCTATCAGATGTTAAAGAGATCTTGGACAATTTAAGGGAGAATTATGATGGGTCATTGTATTATCAATCATTTAAAAACTCATTGAAAAGTTGGTGTCATTAAAACCAAGGTGATGTCTAAATTTGTATGTAAAAGGAGAAAGAAAATATTATCAACAATACTTATTGTAAAAGTAAATTAAAAATGCATGAAAAAGAAACATGCATCAACTAAACCACTGAAATAAATCTACAATAAATAAACTATGCTAACAAATAATGAAAAATCCTCCTCCTTGGGGAAGAGTGGCTTTTGGACATTCTCTTCCCTTCAGATTTGGAGCAACTACAATTAACTTTTAAAACTACACTTGTATTGATTTAAAACTGATTTACATAATATGCCCCCTTTCCAAATATATGGAAGAGGTATTTATAGACATTACTCCTAGTGTACTTAGTACACACTCCAGAACTAATTACACATTCTTAGGTGGATTTATTCAAATCAATAAATACTAAAAACTTGACTACAACAACCCACTTATCATGGATAATATTTCTACAAATCATCCCTTTAATCTAGGAACACAAAGTGGGAGAGTACTTATTTAACATTCCTAAGAATATTCCACTATTTACTCATCCTTGAAACATGGAGAGAAAATGCAACAGTGTTAAGTCTATGACTTTGAATTCTACTTGGAATGCCACATGCATGCATGAATTAAGATTGGCACATGTTTGGATCTATATTTTTGGTTGATGATGTGGAAGAAAAGAGTGGGCCGAATATTTTGGCGATCCTTTACATTATTTTAGAAAAAACAAAAATATTTTCACTAGCTGGGTGTTTTCATAGTTTCATGAAGAATTTCTATAGTTGGGTGTTTCCGTAGCTGCGTGAATAATTTTTGTAACTGGGCATTTCCGTAGCTGCGTGAAGAATTTCTATAGCTGAAATCTATGAACTTGGAGTAGATTTTCTTATGACTTGTTTTCTACACACTATTGCATTCCAACTTTAGAATAAATATCAAGAAATAACAACAATTAGATTGGAAATAGATTTCTAAAGAGATGATAATATAAATCCTATATTCTACCTTAAATATGCTATCCATTATTAAAACTACATCTAAATTCATTTGAAAGCTTTATTTTAAGAGAGAGAATAAGAGTGTTATTTGGTGATATAATGAGACATATTTTGGTCTCATCATTTCCCCCACACTTAAATTCTTGTATGACCTCATGCAAGCTACTGATCTTCCTGTAGAATCTGATTTTGTCAATACTTTTGTATCTTTCAAATTGTCTTCTCCTTTTTTCATTATAGTAGCAAACTGAGATTCTAGAAGTAAAATTTTTACTTCTTTCTTATTCATGCTCTCATGAGGTTTTCATAGATAATGTAGAGATATGTTTTCCCCACACGTAGCTCTTTTTGTATCATGCATTATTCAAAAAAATTGGGAGAGAGTGAGTCTCCCCCACACTTAGCTTTTTGCATGATATCATGAAAAATATTTTTTTTATTCAATAACTTATAGATCCCAATTCTTGTAAAATGGAAAAACGTCATCTACATCATTTGCTTTGTTATTTGACTTGATCAACACATGTAGATCTTGAAAAATTTCTCTTTTTTATAAAATTTCAAAAGTGAATCTATTTGTAATTAAAACAACAAATAACAATATTCAAGAATAGAAAAATATAAGTTATCATACCATATTCGATATTTATCCTTGCTTTCACCATGTTATATAACTATGATTTCCATCGTAGTTATAAAAAAAAAAATCAAGTCAAGGCCTCTACAACATAGAACTTTTCAGTAGTAAATGATTTCATCAACCAAGTCAGCATAAGAGAAACAATCATATGATTCCAAGAAAGACTTTGAAGTGCAATTTTTTTATTTTTCCTCTTTTCTTTTTAATTTTTTTAGTAATTAGCTAGCTAGTAAACTGGTTTTCTAACCAATCACTATCCTTTTGAGAAATTTCAACATGATGGAAAATTAGGAAGCAATCTTCCAGAGTTTCTGTAGCATCCAACCAGCTAAGAAATCTGATTATAGTCTTCAAATTATCCTTAAAAATGTAACCTTTGTGATCTGAGAACAATATACAACCATTGAAACAAATGTCTTCTTTTATAGAGAATCAATTAACCCTTGGAATCCTCATATGATGAGTGCTCCATGAAGTGATGAACTTGTTTTGAATAAAGAAACTACTTAGAAGCTTATGCTATCACCAAATTGTGAGAAAATAAAATACAAATATTAATTTATTAAATAAAAAATATCAAAAAACTTCATTTGTCTGAGGTATGGTTTGGCATAGGAGAAAACTTTGGCTATAATTGTTTCTTTGAAGAGTGAGGTGTACATGAAAAATAAGAAGTTGAGAAACAATGGTAAACTGTTATGGGAAATAGGATGGTTCAAGAACTTCTTCATTTATTGAGAATGGATGGTTTATTATGAGAGGTTGTGGGTATGATCCTTGAAGACAAATGGTATGTTGGCATTTTAATTAGCATATCTTGTTGAGCAAGATATTTTATAGTCATGAGAATGATTAACATTGAAAAATTAATATCATAATTGCATAAAGAAAATTCAAAATCTTACTCTTTATTCTCACTTTATTCATAGGAAGTATTACATCCATTTAAATAGGAGATGTTGTTCCTATACTTAAGGAGATATAATCTCCATAAATATCTCTACACATAACTCCTAAAACAACTCCATGCTATTTTACGTGAGATTTTGTTTTCTCACAAAACTAATATTGTTAATGATTTGTTTACTCAACAACTCATAACAATATTTACTCACCCACTCATAATTACATTTACAATAATGTAATTAATTATTACAACACATATTATATTATCCTAGATAATATAATCACTTACATAATATTCTATGTTCACACTACAACATAGATATTCCTAACATTCACCCCCTTAGTGTGAACATGGGGTAAGAGCTCCTGGAAACATCAAACTTGTCGGAGTAGCCATTGCTACTGGATCTTGCTATCTGGATCTTGCTGCTAATGATCATCCTTGTCGTATGAACATCTTCATTGACTGATCACCTTCCAACGAAGTACCTTCCACCGAAGTATGGCAGTCAGAGGACCATACGATAGTCAGAGGACCATATGTAGATGATTTGCCCCTGTAAGCTGAGTCAAGCAGTTTGCTTCTTCCACACCAAATAGACACTCAGGAACTGTTGTTAGTCTATGTGAACACATTAAAATCAAAACATGAAACTAGTTTCACCCCCTTGTTTATAAACACACCACATAACTGAAATAAAATATCACCACATCTGTCTGCAACCCCATCGTTGGTGAATGACGAGAGGATGTTGATTTTCCTCCTTCCTCCATTACCTCCTTCCTCCAACAAGAAAAGAGTCTACCATAGGAAATCCTCATCACTAGGACATGAAATTTCTTCATCAGTTGAGTAGACTTCCCAATCAGTTTCTACTTCAGCTAGAAGGGCTTTCTGATCTATCTTGTCATCAAGAAGATCCTGAGCTCTCTTTTTACAGATTCAGTATTACATGCCCAATCTCATTACAATAAAAGCATTTTATTTTTCCATGTGAAGGAACCTTCTTTGGTTTATGTTTTTCCTTCTTAGATGAGGAGCTAGGTTTGTTTCCTACATATAGTACTTCTTCATGTTCTTCATGACTGCTTTGTTCTAACAATGTAGAAATCACTCCTTCTAGACTAATAGTAATTTTACTCAAATTAAATACAATATTTGAGTAACTCTTAGGCATGCTATTAAGAAGAATAGCTTTAGCATCATCATCTTTTACATGTTCTTTAATTCCAGCTAGTTGATTTAGCAAAGAACGAAACTTACTTATATGATCTGTCATTTTTGAGTTCTCTTCCATTTTCAACCCGTACAAGCATTGCTTCAGTGTAGTCTTTGCCATTTCAGCTTCAGAACCAAACAATTTGTTAAGAGACTCCCAAATTTCTTTTGCAGATTTTGTGAAATCCACATGATGTAGATAGGCTTTTGATAAGCCCAGACCAATGGTACCCAATGCTCTCTGATCTTTTGCATTCCACTTTGCCAATTCATTTCCTCCAGTGGGTGGAGTTGAATTAGACTTCACCACATCCCATAGATCCTTTTATATTAAATGTAATTGCATCTTTTAACCTCCAAGAAAGTCAAGAACTTGTATTAACAATTCAACATTATTGAAAATTGGAGAAAACTTTCAGTAGAAGAATTGATGTGCTTAATTTGATAGCTGCATAGGAAAATCCATATTTCTTCCAAACTACATTTTGGGTTCTACTAAAATTTCTTCGTAGTTTCTTGACCAACATGTGATTCGCACGCAAAATTATAGAAAAACGCACATCTGGAAAAGAAAACTATGATATATTATTTGAGATAGATTTGATCATGAAAGCAATGAAATTTCTTGCATCAAACACGCTCTGTTACAAATGAAAAATTAATATCATAATTGCATAAAGAAAATTTGAAATCTTACTCTTTATTCTCACTTTATTCATAGAATTATTACATCCATTTAAATATGAGATGTTGTTCCTATATTTAAGGAGATATAATCTCCATAAATATCTCCACACATAACTCCTAAAACAACTCCATGCTATTTTACGTGAGATTTTGTTTTCTCACAAAACTAATATTGTTAATGATTTGTTTACTCAACAAATCATAACAATATTTACTCACCCACTCATAATTACATTTACAATAATGTAATTAATTATTACAACACATATTATATTATCCTAGATAATATAATCACTTACATAATATTCTATGTTCACACTACAACATAGATATTCCTAACAAACATTGACTAATGTATATCGGATGAATTTTGGTGGTTCCAGAAGTTGGGAAAATGAATTTTTAACAAAAAATAAGATAGAGAGGGTAGCATGGAATGAATTAGGTACTCAAAATGAGGAGTATGAGAAGAATAAATGAATGCATTATAATATTTTTTGAAATAAATTAAAAAAATCTTCAGCATGTCATTTTTTAACAATGTGCACTCAAATTGCGATATCTTGGTCATTTCTCAATGAAAATGAGTGATTAAGAATGATATGGAAATCTCATATCATTTAGAACAATACCCCAAAAAAATTGAGCTATTTCTATATGAGTGTGTGAGCAGTTTGCATCGAGAAAACACTTGCTTTATCAAAATAGTCCTCAACATGTTTTTGTTGAGAAGAATGCTATAAAAGCTGTGATATCTTGGTCATTTCTCAAAAAAAATGAGTGATTCAAAATGATATGGAAATATCAGATTGTGTAGAATAAGACCCATAAATTGTTTGAGCTACTTCTTTGTGAGCTATGAGTAGTTTTCATCTGGAAAATGCTGCTATTTTCACATAAAACTTTTTAAATCAGCTAAGTCTTTTCTCTGGCCTTCTCTACAATGGCCCATTTTGTTTTGCATTTTTCCTCCCAATCTTCTTGCAAAAATAATCCATAAAAATAATTTTCTCTGTTAACCTACACAAAGTTTGTTTTTATATTTCTTGCATGCATGAATTGGTATTTAATCTAATACATGCAAACAAGAAATATTTTAGAATAGGAAACCTAAATCAATTTAGATCCTACAGAAATATATTATTTTACAATTTTTATAAAGATTAAGAAAAATTATCATTAGATTCCTATTGTATCCATTCCATCACACCAAAATACATGGGTAACTAGCTATTGTAATTGTTGTGTATATAGGAAATGGAACTAGATACGGGTTTTATTTGATGACAATGCATATTTCTATTATGAATTTTCATCCATATGTTGATTAAGGTAGTCAATATTATCAACAAGCTACAATATCATATTGAAATGATCAATATGAATATAATAGAAATATTTCTTAACAAAATAAATAATTACATAAACACATGTTTGATGGACTAATATGAAATGGTGTTTCCATTTTATTGAGGGGGTTTCTTTTGGAAATCTCCATCAAGTTTCTAAATCTAATTGCAGAAATAAAATTTAATCTATTTGTAGAAATAAAATTACAAGAAAATAAATTTGCAGGAAATTAAAGTGCGGGAAAATAAATTACATAAAAAGAAATTTCTGGAAAATAAATTGTAGGAAAATAAATTCTAAAGAAGCTATTGAATAAGAATCTCCTATCACAAATCTTGCTAAGAGGCATTCTATTTTCATTAGAATACTCTTTTAGAATAATATGAGTCTCCTAATAACACCATAGTGCTCAGCAATGGCACCAAAAATTACATGTCATTGTAGTATAGTGGTAAGTATTCTTGCCTATCATGTGGGTGACCCGAGTTGATCCACAGCTTGCAATGGTGCCAAAAATGACGGGTCATTGTATTATCATTCATTTAACCAACTCATAGAATAGTTGGTATCATTATAACCAAGGCGATTTCTAAAGCTTTATGCAAAAGGAGAAATAAAATATTATTAAAAATACTTCTTCCTAAGAAAACATACAAAAATTAAACATGCATAAAAAAGAAACAAACAACAACTAAACTACTGAAATAAATTTGCAATAAATAAACTATGCTAAGAAATAACAAAAAAACCTCCTCCTTGGGGAAAAGTGGATTTTGGCCATTATCTTCCCTTTGTATTTGGAGTAACTACAATTAAATTTTTAGAACTACACTTCTATTGATTCAAAACTGATTTACAAAATATGCCCCTTTCCAAATATATGGAAGAGGTGTTTATAGACATTACTCCTAGTTTACTTGGTCCACACTCCAAGACCTAACTACCTATTCTTTGGTGGATTTATTCACATAAATAAACACTAAAAAAACTTGACTACAACAACCCACTTATCATGGAGAATATTTCTACAACTCATCCCTTTAATCTAGGAACACAAAGTGGGAGAGTACTTATTCAACATTCCTAATACTATTCCACTATTTACTCATCCTTGAAACATGGAGAGAAAATGGAGGAGTGTTAATTCTATGACTTTGAATTCTTCTTAGAATACCACATGCATGCATGAATTTAGATTGCCACATGTTTGGATCTATATTCTTGGTTGATGATGTGGAAGCAAAGAGTGGGCTGAATAGTTCAGTGCTCCTTTACATTATTTTGGAACAAACCAAAATACTTTCACTAGCCGGGAATTTCTGTAGATGCGTGAAGAATTTCCATAGCTGGGTGTTTCCGTAGCTACATGAAGAATTTCTGTAGTTGGGTGTTTCGTAGCTCGTGAAGAATTTACATAGCTGCAATCTATGAACTTGGAGTAGAGTTTCTTATGACCTATTTTCTATGCCTTTGTTGCATTCCAACTTTAAAAGAAATATAAAGAAAAAACAAAAATTAGATTGTAAATATATTTCTAAAGAGATGATAAGATAAATCCTATATTTTACCTTAAATATGCTATCCATTATCAAAACTACATCTAAGTTCACTTGAAATATTTATTTTAAGAGAGAGAATAAGAGTGCTATTTGGTGATATAATGAGACATATTTTAGTCTCATCACATTAGTCAAGAGAAATCAGCTCTGTAATGTTCTAGAGAGATATTTAAGAGAGGTTATCTAGTCTACTAGATCATGGTTTCATTCATAACATTCTTTCCATCAATTTTGGTGGAGTTGTGTCCTTGATCAGTATAGGTATGTCCTTGTATTATTTTTAAATGCTTTGTGTGTCATGCATGGTGTTTTTCTTGTCAAAAGTTATGCCTAAATCTCAGGGGAACAATCTTGAAAGTCTTGGTTTGTTGTGTGTTGTTGCTTTTCATTTCTTTGTGTGTCCCATATTTTTCATGGATGTCAAAGGGGGAGAATATGTATCGGGAAATATTTATATGTTATTGGTCTATCATGTGAGTTGTCATGATTTCATCAATGACAAAGGGGATTTTGTTGCCCACCTTTGTGTCTGGTTTTCATTGATGTGGTTGTGTTGTCCCAGTGTCTTTTTTCATGCATGGAGTGTGTTATATGTGTCATAATGTGCTAGTGTACTTTCTCATCCATGCTTAAACCAAAATGATGCATTTTCGGTGCATTTAAGTCAAATAGGCATCAATGGTGTAAAGTGAAGAATTGAATCATTTACAAAACATGTTTAATAGGTAAATTAACCCATCTTGTGACTCAGGAAGTCAAGAAATAGGTCTTGGAGTAAAATGCTACATCTAGCCAAAACTGCTCCTTGGGATCTCAGTTGTTCGGCATGCAAATGAGATTGGTTAGGAAATTATAGAGCTATACTTTTCAATAAATAATTATGTATGATTAAGGAAGGTGTCATGGTGATTCATGCAAAAATTCAGGTCAATTTTAGGTCATTTGTGCAAGTTATGGGAGTTTTCACAAAATAGGTCTATTGAAAAGCTCATTTTGAGTTGTCTATCTTCTTAATGTCAAAAAAAAAAAAATATGATTCTTCGGATAAATCATATAAGGAATTTTTGGATACAATTTGACTATAATTCATGTGCAAAAAGTTTCAAGTCAATTGGAGGTGTACTTTAGAAGTTATGAGCATTCTTGTAAAACAATTGTGGGGTTCTCTGGACTATGCTTCATGCTAAGAGGAGTGAAAATAAATATTTGGTATCAAACGTCTTAAATGAACATGTTTTCAAGAATTGAAGAGTGTATTAATGGTTTTTCAATGTACTTGAGAAATTTTAATGGTGGTCCTACGAAGTGGAGTCACATTTAGCAAAACCTTCATGCTTTGTCTTGGAATGTAATGAAGGAGACTTGTTCAAAATTAGTTGGAATCCCTATCCTGAGTTGTTTTAATCAAACGAAATTCCTCAAAAAACCTTCATTATGGTCTGTGGTGACAATAGAAGATCACTTCTTCATGATTGCAAACTTGTTAGAGAAAATTTAGTGTTAGCTCATAATCTTTTGCTGATTTGTAAAGTATGCAAACTAGTTCTTTGAGCTTAAATGGAAGGCGTATGTAGTATCACTATTTTTTTTGGATTCTTTTCTCTAGACCAGATTAAATTAGTTGAGGAAGATCTTCTTTGATTCAAAGGATCTATAAATGTCCCAAATGGTTGAGATCTTTTACTAGTAGTGCATGTAGAAGTATAAAACTCTGATTTTGATAGTCAAGCCATGAAAAATCTTCTTCAAATGAGTACACATGGGGATTTATATAGAATTTAATGGTTGGAGATGTTTTGATCTGATCTCATGATGCTAAAAAGTCAAAAATTGTATTTTTCATAGCCAAATGTGAAAGGAATCATGTTTTTCTCCACACAGACCTAGGGTTTCTTCAAAACTATTTTGGTTTGTTCTTCTAGTTCATCCAATCATTTTGCATAAAATTTCGATAGGTGTTCCTTTGACTCAAAATGAGCATGTTGAAAATATTTTTTTGGATTTTATGAAGTATACAGAGAGTAATTCTTAGCAGAAGTTTGTAACGGTTGAGCATAGTCATAATTTGACTATTGGATGAACCTCTCTTAAATTTGGTTGTGAATTTTGAGGGTTGTACTATTTTGTATTAGCGGTGAATAAAAAATGGTGCAATTAGGAGCACAATTTGATATTGAAGTCACATGAAAAACATTCTTTTATCTTGAAGACCAAATTAGATCAAATTGTCTGAGAATAGTGAAATGGTGGTATAGTCAATTTGGCAGACCTTGAACCTCCTGTATAAATTTGAAGAGTGAATGTAGTTTGATCTTGGGAGCATGTTAATTCTCTACACAAGTTAAAAAATCATCCACTTGCTTGAGCCAAGGACTTATGTGTTGAAGAAGTAAAAAATAATTTGAAGTGATAAAGTTGTTTGTAATTGTGTCCTTCAAGAATATGAAGCTCAAAAGCCATCGATAAAATACATAGTCCTTCTAACCCTTCAACTTCGAAGAGATATGAACAAGGATAGAAAATGTTTGATTGAATAAAAATAAAATTCTTGGTGATATAGAAAATATGCATGTCAATGAAAATAAAAAAGGGGAAGTCCTTCAAAAGTCAAAGTGGATGTTGAAAAGATAGATAAAGAGATAAAATAGAGAATAGAGACAACTAAGTTATGATATGAAAAATAGGATATAGTACTTCGAGTATGATAAGAATGAGTAGTGTGTGAATAATAGTAAAAATAATGAATACTAAGTGCATTGAGTTTATGGAAGTGTAGTGATTAGATAAGAGAATAAAAAATGGTATAGATGCTAGAAAAGAGATTACAATGCTTGTGTAGAAGTGAATACAAGAACACAAACATATTATAACTAAGATAGAGAATATAGTGTTGAAGGACACGATACAAATTATTAATAATGAAGAGTATGATCAGGTAGATGATATGAACATCAAGTTTCAAGGTGAAAATACAAGTAAGAAAGTGAATTAGAGATTGATTTAGAAAGGTTTCCATAATTTTTGAACAAACAACAAGTCTCTAAATGGTCAATTCAAAATCCAAAGTGTCTCGAGTTGGTTCTTAGACCAAGCAAGTAGGTTCTTCTCCTGTTGTCATCCGAGTAGGTTATCGGTGGATCATCTAGTGGGTGCTAGGTGCATTAGGAATTTGGTGCTTCTCAGATCAAGTGGGTGCTTGATCATTGTAAATCAGTATTGAATTGGTGTTCAAATAAAAAGGTTGATTTCAAAGTGGGTTTTTCCCTTCCTGGGTTTTCCACTATAAACATGTGTCTTGTTCTCGAGTTGTGTGCTTTGAAGTTCCTCTTGTGCTAATTATTTTACTATTACTTCAAATTGAACAATATAAAAGTTTAAAAGGAACCTCATTTGTAATCAGCATTGATTCACCCCCTCAGTGCTTGTGAGTTTCAACATTCTACGCTATATGTTCTCACTTAGGATGTACTTCTACTACAATTTTCACGTAGTTCATTGACATGAAATTCTCCATGATTCTCAAGTATGCATCTCTATCTTTGTATGTTATTCTTGATATTTCACTCACCAACATAAAGTGGGGGTAAATGTAGACACAAAATCATGCACTTACTACTATTATTATACTACTAAGTATGTTGTTTTATATATGGATCTTACGTAAGAAAATTATTCACTGATGACCCATTCCATAGTCCATTTGTTTGTCTTGTTGGTCTTTATTTTTGTTTTTCTTGCACATTTTTCACTCATACACACAGTTCTACTTAGGTCTAATTGATCCATGTCTATCGGTTCTCACTAATTTTTGTCACTTGTCCTTGGACACTAGTGCAAGCACTCCTATCCATCATAGGTGCCCCTATCCTCTTTGTGTTTGATCTTATTTTTGACATTTGAGGTCGGTCTTTTTGGTTTTCCCTCTCATCTCCCAAGGTACTAGTCGGCATTTCATTAGTGTTGAAATTCGAACAAGATATCCCTATATAAACACAACATACATACCATTATATGGGAGGACAATTCTTATCAAGGGCTAGCTATATACATAGAGAAAGGGACTACATTTTCTCCATTACTCTTCATATACACCTTTGAATAGGAATAAAATTTCATTCTACTCCATCCAAACATTTACATTTTATCTAATTATTTCCTATTATCTTGGTGTTGTTAGCGCGAGGGTGACCTAGGAGCATTATTGCACACATAAGCACACAAAGCTACATTGGGTATGATATGTAGTGCGGTTCTCAGTTGTAAGTACACCATTGTGGTGGCTAAGGAAAATAAAACACCTCATTTTGAATCTCTTTTTTAGGATTTGATGTATATTTGAGGGTTTTGCTAGTGCTTTTTTCATTGGAGGTTTACAGGTACCTCGGCAATCCAAGTGTGACATACACCTAAAAAAGACTAATAACTGAAAATCCCTAGCAATCATATTAGAACCAAGTTATGACATTTACTACAAACCATGACACGAGAATCTAGACCAGAGTGCTCCATCCACCCCCATCCTTCTTTAGGTGCCCCGGACCATCCGGTTCTACCCCTGCTACAATTTTTTGTGTTTTGTTGTGATATGTATTCTCTTTTGTTTCATCATATTGTTTAGTCCTAGGTCACTAAAAGGTAAAAAAATTCAATGTAAGTTCCTTATCACTCCTATTTCCTTTCATTAATAAACTTAAATAAATTATTTAGCATTCATATTTGAGTATATTTCATTTACATCAGCTCTATACATTTAGATTCATATAAAAAAATGATTTTATTGAATCATCAACATTCTATTAGAAATGTCACATGCACCCCAAATGAGGGGGCATAGATTGGGTGAATCATTCACCCCATTCATTATTTCAAAATAACATTACACAACAATTTAGTATAAAATCAACACATTCTATAGTCTGAAACAACTTGGAATCGACTTGGGTCTTTAACATAGACAAACACCAATTCCCAAATCAGACACTAAGACCTAATTTCCCTTCACCCTTCCTCAAAGCACCGAGGACCGGGGGTATTTACAATGTTTTTCTCGAGATCATCACAATTTTAACTAGTTTTTTCAAGTACATGCACGAGTCCTCTAGTAATCAGCATGCATGTTTTCTCCTTTTTATATTCACATTGGATCAAACTAGATAGAAATGGATTGGATTTGAACTAAGCAGATCACAACATCTAAATTGGTGTATAAATCACAAAGAAGTACTAAAATTATGGATAATATCACTTTACCTTTCACCCTACATGTCTTGTGTCGTGGCATGAGATCACCCACAAAAATCAAACTTGCCATGACATCACCCAAAAAACTTGTTCTTGGCATGAAATCAGCCATAAAAATCATTCTTCTACAAAAATTTTAGGATCCTTTCTATCCTTTCACTCATCATGGATTAGGTGAACATGTTCCTTTTTACATTTTACACACTTTTTACATGTTTGGATCAAAATTTTCATATACACATCTTTGACTACTCATTTTCTCTTCTCTTTTGCAGGTTTAACCTTATGGGAAGCAACACTCACATCATCAAGAATAAAGTAACATCAAAAATAGGTATAATGCAACATATAAACATGCTTTCACCCCTAGGGTCACTTCCACTTCCTCTTCCCTAGATTCCACACTTCATATTATTCACTTCACACTTTTTTCTTATCCGCTCGACACAATTTTTTCCATCGACCTACATGGTTATCATGTACACATCTATTATATACTTTATATTATCAATACTTCTCTCAATAACATAAAGTGGGGGTAAATGTAGACACTAAATCATGCACTTGGCTATATTTCTATGTCCTGATCACATACCACTGTTCATATGATTCATAAGTGAGAAAAATACTAATTGACCACTTTTTTTTATCTCTTTGTTTTCTTCGGGTTTTCTTCTTAGTCTTACACACCCTATTACCCAAAGTATAACTTTCGATCGTCAATTTCTATAAGCTTGGACACCAATTCCCAACTATGATACCGGTCTCTAAGCTCCTGTTGGTCGGATATTTTGTCAAACCAAAATATGAGGTTCAACCACAGTACATGGGATTAAATCCCTCCTCAAAGACAGGTGAGGCTGCCTATTTATTGCTAATCTAAAACACAGTAAATAATATATACAATATTCACACTAATCTAACCATTGGGGGTTGGGATGAAATCCGAAATCCACATTCACACGATTCAAGGATATTGCTTTCGTAAATGAAATAGGTTAGAAACTGTTACAGTGAAAGAAGCACGGTAGAAAGGAAATGGGAGAAACGTATTTTCTTTCGAGTAAACACAGAGCACGAAATAATCATACGAGTTTTAGATCACAGATGTAATGTCCGAGATAATTAGAAACACTGAGATTCTATGCAAAGAATAGCTTAAGATCATGAACATAAGAACACTGTCTTAAATAAGATATATTTCACAACACAAAGTCTGTAAAACAATATCAACTCCTATTCTTCAAAATGATTGAAAGAAAACACAAAGTTTTTCTCCTTTCCAATAGCCCCTTAATGCTCCAAAAATTCTCGACCCTTTTGAATGCACAGGCATCCCTTATTTATAACAAAAGGAACTAGAGATAAAATAGGGCAGATCCTAAAAAGTAGCATGTTAACTAGAGTTCAGTTTTGCATGACTCTCACGCAGGAGATCAAGTCAAAGTATGAATCAAAA
This sequence comes from Taxus wallichiana var. yunnanensis, assembly GCA_018340775.1. NCBI lineage: Eukaryota > Viridiplantae > Streptophyta > Pinopsida > Cupressales > Taxaceae > Taxus > Taxus wallichiana. Next base: position 69,304,442 of record CM031240.1, read on the forward strand.
ATATGACAAAACGGAAATAAAAAAGACATGTCAATCTAAAAATAGAAATGACATGGGACGTTGGGACTTAATCCGAATCATCATCTTTTGCTCCTTCCTCTTTTTCTTCCTCCTGCTGAGACTGTTTGCTCTGAAATTCCTGGAACTTTCGAATTATGCCTTGCATTTCGTTCTCATCAGGTGCAGTGGAATGATCATTCCAAATTTTGCAAGTTTCATGAACATCGCTGGCATTGCTGGGAAGCTTTTTCAATCCTTTGCTGAGTTTTCTTAAGGCCTCCAAAGAATGCTCAATCTTTACCAACCGGTCCATCTTTTCAAGATCAAATCCGAGCATTGATTCATGCTGAACAGACTCTTGGAATTGTTTGAAGAGATCATCTGCTAATAGTACACCTGAATTTCCTACTGACACCTTTGAACAAATCTTAAGCAACTCTTCTTCTAAATCACTTTTCCCATCAATCAGTTTATCCCTTGATTCTCTCAACTTAGCGCAGGCTTCGTTGAGAATCTTCACCCTAAATCTGATGGCCTTGGTCAGCTGGAAATGCTTATCCGTATGAGGGAGAATACCTTCTTCAACCAAGAGATGTGCTGGTATTTGCTTTAACACTTGGAGAGCTTCATAAGTCAAATCAAGCTGTCCAATTTCTTGAGAAATCTCCTCATCCATATTTTCTCCATCTTTCTGAATGTCTCCCACAGATTGATGAACTTTCACAACGCCTTGTATTACTTCCTTCCCCTGTTGGAGCAACCTTTGGACCCATTCATCAACCACCCTTCCTTGTTTAGCAATCTTCTCAATCGTAGGCACCGATGAGAAATCGAATCCGGCAGAAACAGAAGAAGGTGGTATGGATTCAAGGGGTTTTGAGAGTTTAAGCAAAACCTCTGTCAACTGCTCCACTTTTCTCTTAAGTTCATCTCTGCTGTCCTTTGTTTCTTTCACTTTTTTTGGCATAGGACGTCTATGGAAGCCCTTGCATCTTGTTGTGCCCCTTCTGCTGTCACTTTCCCTAGAGCCACCTTGGTTATCTGATAATCAGAAGCTGTTATATCCTCTCTAGTTTTGTCAGCCGAGGGAGTGGCAATCTCTGCGAACTTATCTCCTGAAGCATCTACCAAAACCCTTGAAACTGTTTTGGGTTTCTTGGCTGATTTTGCAGTAGAAGCCTTGAGTGAGCTGAAATCAAAGGCTGGTAGGGGTACAATCACTTTCCTCTTCCTCAGAGTTTGCTCGAGTAGCCATTGTGGCGTATCAGAGGAAATTGCCAATGTTGTAGTAACTGGTATTCTACTCTCAAGGGGAGAAGATTCTACTATTGGAGGGGGAACAATAGCCAACGTGGTAGTAGATGCAACAAAGAGAGGTACAGGTTGGGGCATGCTGGTGATCACTTGGGTTCCAGCAGAGAGGGGTGAGAGTCCAGAGAAAATACCGGCCATACCTGAAGAAGTGGATGGGGAATGAGGAGGTTGGAGTGGTTGTTGAGGGGGAGGCACAGATTCAGTTTCCAAAGCCTGGGATGCAAGAGACAAAGTTTCTTCAGTTTGATAATCAACAAATGATGAAGTCAAGAGCTGGCTTCCTCCTTCTTCCAAATTAATTTCTCCTATTTCTGGTGGTGTTGGTGATTCTGGCACATTCACCATTTCTACAGGAGAGACAATTGAAGAGATTTCTCTTTCTTTCCTCTTTTTGACAATCTTGACCTTTATAGGCACCTTAGAAGACTTTCTGTCCTTTTCCTTTTTGGAGGGCCCCGCCTCCGAAGCAGCCAACTTTGGAAACTTGTCATCTTTAAAATTCATTCCCCAAGAGGAGAGCCATTTTTTGGTGCGAGCAAGAATGAGAGCCGACCTATCTGTAATAGAGGCTTTTTCGCTGGCTGACCAATCAATAGGTGGGAAAACGTATTGATCCTCATTAAGCCCATCATAGGAAATATCCAACACACTTTCATTGTCAGTCGTGCCATCTGGCAAATCAGAAAGCTCCAGCGTCTGAATCTCATCAATAGTCAACCTACTATTATCTTTTCTGCGAACCGCAACTTCGTTCTGTGAGATCAACCCATATATCCTCAATGTCGGGCATGTGCGGATGTTGGGCTCCATAGGCTCTAAGCACTCCTCGAATGTCAAAACCATCCGAGACTTCATATGCTTTTTCAATTTTTCTGAAGTTCACATTCAACATTTTTGGCATTTGCTTCTTTGTTGAGCAAGTATATCTTCCGATAGAAATTGGGAAGGATACTGTTTTGCCTTATGTTTGCTTTGTTGGAATTTGTGAAAATCCAACGGTTGTCGACCAATTCTATCAATATCAATCTATCCCTGGATAGCGAGGCGACGGAAAGGCTCTCTCGAGTACATGACTATTTGAAGATATGTAAACTTCTTGAATTGCAAGAAGATACACCCCATTTGGATACTTGGTACCCAAGCCTCGTCGAGACTCTTGTCTTTCTTAGCCCCACAGGTTCCCGGTAGATATTCTCGTAGAAGAAGGCATCATTTACCCTTCTAAAATGTTCTTTGGACCCCTTCTTTGTTATTTGAGGGAAATATTTATAAACCTGGGTTTGTCGTTACGCTTCCTTAGTATCGATCCGGGATAGTTCCTCATCCCATTTAACTGCGTAAGCCACATATGAAAACATATAAAACTTTCCGATCGATAAGACCGTCGTCATCGAGAATCAATTTCATTGTTGATAAGGGTCCCGAGTCAATCCCTGCTGATTCTTCTTAATGGTGACCATAAAATGATACATCCATCCATGAAATACATTTGATTCAGCGAAAGCTAAAAACCCGGCTCAGCAGGGTGATAATATCATTGATTTCTTGTATGAAATCACATCTGGGGATAGTCCTTGGAAATCTAGATACTGCTGGTTTAGCCTTGACCAGGAACTTCTTGTTGACATCCTTAATGCAGTCTTCCTGATTACTATCCCAGGCCTTTTGAGCCGACTTGATGTTCAGGTCCCCATACTCTTCGAAATTAGGTATTTTTAGAAGATCATCAAAATACGCTCCATCTAGCCTGATCACTACCTCACTAGCCTGGCTCTTCACGGAACGAGAAGCCGAGTCATAACTAGATGCACAAGCGAAAACAAATTCTGGATATTGGGTGGACATGGGAAAGCTTGCTGCAAGGGGCAAGCCACTATTAGCTAAAGCTGTCATCCATGGGGTTTGGGAGGAACTCTTCACCCTATTCCAGAAGTCATCCATATCTATATTGCCAAGTTCAGTGTCCCTGATATCATAATTGCAATCAATATATGATGGAGATTCTGGCTTCTTGAATTTGTACTTCATCCTGCTAGATTTCTCGGCCTTCTCCTGAGATGTACCAGGGTCCGACATGAAGAATGTTGGAGGGAGAAAGGCTTGAAACTCAGGAGATGTTGTCCACCGTCAGAATTTCGATATTGAATATGCCGGAAGAACAAAAGAGTCCGACAAGCTGAGTAGGATGTCGGAATATCCTGAAAGTCCGATGTGTTGAAAATGTCGGAACTTCTGAAAAACCCGACACACTTGGTAATGCCGGAACTTTGGGAAAGCCCGGCACGTCTGCTACTGTCGGAACTTTGGGAAAGCCCGGCAGGTCTGTGTTGGTGACGGGAACTCTGGGAAACCCGGCACTCACTGTGGAGATCGGATATGGAAGAAACCCCGACACCTGTTGTGGATGTCAAAACTGGAAGAAAACCCGACACTTCAATATACTTCGGAATTTTGAGAAAGCTTTGGCGGGCAATCCGTCAATACACTTCGGGTCTCCGGCTCTGCAAAACAATCTTCAAAACCCAAGAAGAAAAACAGGGTTTTTCGTTGAATTCCAAAACATGTAATCTCCTTCTTTTTTATTATTCATGTTCCATGCATATAATAGAACTTGGAAGAAAACAAAGACAAGAGGATAGTCTCAAAAGAGATAAACATTAGAACTTAAAACCCTTTCCAAAGCAACACAGAAAGAAGAAGGAAAGAAAACCTTCAACACCCGGCAAGAAATTGGGAATAAAATACGCGCAATCGATCGATAAAAACCAAGAATAAAGAAGGGAAAGAAAAATACCTTCAATTCGAGAAATGTAAGATCGAAAATAGACGATCCAATCGAGCAAGGTGAGTTTTCGGGTTTTGAAAATGGAAGAGCACGCACAAAAATTCCACGAATTAAAAATACGAATGGTAAGAATGACGTGGAAATCCGCGTATTTATAAGAAAATTGGTAATTAATACACTTCAGCTCGGCACGTGCCAACTCACCGACCACTCGGCATGAATGCCATGTCAGCATGTTTGGGAGGTCGAAAACCCGACACGAGGGGACTTAGTGCAATTCAGGTTTCGGGTTTCGGAAAACATGATGCATAAAGCATGAGGTGCTTAGATGCTACATAGCCCCGAAAACCTGATACAAAGGATTAAGCGGACTTCGGGAATCGGAAAACATGGGGCATAAAACATGTTTTGGATTATGGATGTTCCGATGCGCCGGGGTCTAAAACCTGATTTTCTCAATACAAGGCGGGTTTCGGGTTTCGGAAGTCAGACGACACAAAACATGTTTTGACTTAAGTATGTTCCGATGCGCCGGAGGTCCAGGAAACCCGATTTTCACAATATGAGGCGGATTTCGGGTTTCGGAAGACAGTCGACATAAAGCATGTTAAAACTCATGTCGAGCTGTTGGTAAAACCTGAAAACCTGATTTTCTTAAAAAGAGGCCATAATGCAAAATCAACTTCAAAAATTTTGTAGGGGTTATCCCATTGTTTTGTCGTGAACTCAAAACGGGATAACACTCCCCCATCCCATTTGTGCACCCCAACCTCTTTGTATCTTGCTCACATCTTTTGGGTCCTTTCTAGTTGTTGGGAATCTTGTTTTCTTATGGGTTAGCCTTTTAGTTGTTAATTATGAAATTCAAACAAGGGAATCATATAAATAGAAATATATATGATCATAATAAAGGACCAAGCTCTAATAATATACTATTATCAGCCAAGGTTACATCCAAAGGCATTACAAGAGCAACAAAGTATTCATCCAACTATCACTCAAGGGATAAGGGACTGCATTCTTATGCATACACTTAATAGGAGGGGAAGTTCATTTTTCCATGCACACATCTATTTACATATTCTCGCATGTAGTTATTTCTCATTATTCGGTGCATATTACACAAGAGCCATATACTGACATGATTCTACACACACGCGCGTAAAACTACATGGAGTCTAAAATGTAGTGTAGTGTATAGATCATAAGTTCACTTAGTTGGGACCTGTCATGGTTATTCGACTCCCCATTTTCATATTTTTATTTCTATTATTTGACATGTTTTGGGATTTTACAGGGCTCTTTCTCTTTGCAGGTTTTAGGAAAAATTGGTGATCAACCATCGACATACGGGTGACTAATGACGCATTTAGCGAAAATCTTACGACCTTTGTAAAAATCAAATTCGACCAATTTTGTAGTCACAGGCACCCGGAGTAGCCTCTCGCCACCTAGGATTTCATATTTTATGGGAAAAGTAATGACATTTTCCTCCTCATGTTTATCATTTTTCCATTTCATGCATCCAATATTAATTGAAAAATCAGCTAAGTACTTTATCCCTCCTCTTGCATCTAGGATTTCATATTTTCTAGCTAAATGCTTAGGTAAGAGTAATACTTTATTTCTATATCATTACGATGTGACTCTGCAATTATAATTTAACATAATTTACATTTTTGTTAAATCAGTTTGGTATGTGTATTTTGAAACTTGAGAACCTTCATTGTGCTTAGTGGTTTTAACTTGTTCTTAGATTGGTAGAATGATGTGGTGGGAGTTGTGGCTTGAATATTGTGGCACAATTTGAGTTGTTCCTTGTTCACACAAAAATGGTGTTAGAAATGATATAAGAACATGATTCTTCTTTCTCGTATTCGATGCCTTGACTCGATTCATTTGGCAAGATGATATGGCCGTTGGTGTAGCTTGATAACCTTACTCACATCTGTGTAGTTTGTTCACGTTCTTCTTACTCGAGATCCACATTACCTTATTTTTTCCCCTTCACGCATGGTATTTCTATCTCTTCCTTTCATAATTTTCATATTTTCAGTTCTTCATTTTGCAATGAAAAAAATTTAAACCCATGGAATATATTACAACTAGTTATTTTAAGTGAACTTATAGTGAAAAATAATAAAACTTCACCTCTTGTTTTACGTAACCCAATTTATACTTTGAATAGTAGTCATGATTTCAACCACAACCTTATACATTGTTAAAATAATGTATCATAAGTAGGTGTTTTTTCCCACTTGTACGGTTCATAGTTAGATGATTCTTCAACTAAAATGAATCTTATTTTTAATTTGCAAAATTAGTAAAACATGGTTTTTGTACACTCGTAAAATATCCTATCGAACCCCAAAAATGAGAAGTTGAATTTTGGTTGTGTTCCTTTTCATGTTAGGTATCGTATCAATCCTTGCAATGACCTTGAATGACCAATTGTGCTCATTTCAACGAGTCCTCTAAGAGCCTTATTAGTCCTTGTTAAAATTTTAGGAGGTTGTTAAAACTCAAAAGTTGGTTTTGTTTTGGATTTCCATTTAGACCCAAAGAAAAGAAATGGTTACCTACCTTCGTATACCTCTAGTACTTTTACATGAAAATTTTCAAAAAAATTTAGTTAAGAGAAATACACCTTGATTGTCATTTTTTCAAAGGGGTTTTGTATTCCTTCGATCATTGTTTGACCAGGTCAAAAATAGTCCAATTATGATTAGTAGCTCAGAAAACTATTCACCATTTGTAGACCATTCACTAATTATAAGTAATGTAAAATCTTGTGAATTATTTGTATATTGGAGAGCATATAGGAATTTCCCCATTATGTGTTCACCCATCGAAGTCAGTTTTTGAACATAGTTTCCTATCCCTTGAACTAAAATTGGACATTTTGCAAACTAGTGGGAACATGTTATTGAAGGCCATAAGACCTTCACAATGTATATTAATTGAGTATAAACTTTTAGAAACTTATTAATGAATGTATGAAACTCTATTTTTGTTGTGTTTTGAAAAAATGATTGTCGGGAAAATATTTCTTTCTCTCTTTCTCTGTCCTCCCTTAGTTAAGAAATGAAGTGAAATGAAATGAATATATATCTCTAACCCTCTCTTGTTGTGTGTGAAGTATTATGATTATGTGAATGGAAAACTAAAAACGTAAATTATGCTAGATTTAAGTAGATTTCGTGCCAAAATTTTTGTTGATCATGTGGTGGTTGCAAGTACAGAGAAACAAAGAAAGAAGAGTGTACTAGTGATTTCATAGTAACTTGTTATTTGGGAAAAGTTAATTACATGGGTTATATCAACAATATTTTCATACATCGAAATGTTTATTATTGAAATATTGTAATATGTATGAGTTGTTATCATCTTGGGTGTTTGGGAAATGGTCATTTAATCATGGGTGTTAATTGATTTCAGGATCATGTATTGTTAAAAGGGTGGATGTTTATACTAATTAAAAATGAATTGATCTCTTATTGTATGTTTTGATTTGAAATTAATGATTAAATATTTTGTTTATTATACTAATTTATTTGAATTGTAGGAAAGAAAACTAAATAAAAAGAACAACTCATAGTATATATTCTTATGTTTGTTTACCTTCTTGTATGACCTCTTGCATGTCTTCGAAGACTAAAAATTTAGGATGAGCCTAGTTTCTTTATACTTGAGGAAATATGCTACCTTATGGGAATTTAGAGCTTAAATACAAGTTATTGTAATAATATGTACGCTTAGAAACATTTTCAAAAACCATTTGGTAGGAATGATGATGGTTAAAATTTTCCCAGAGTATGTGGCTTTACCTCCTAGGAATTGTATTTGTGCATGTAACAAGGTGAATAGGTCCTTTTAAGTTAGTACCTCAAGAAAAAATGGTTTCAAATCTAATGCAAACCCTCTTGAGCTGACACATGAGTAAAATGAAGGGTTTTAGGTGACAAATATTTAGATTTTCTCTTCAAATAAATTTTAAGGATTAGGTTTATGGAAGAATCCCATTCTTAATCCCAGTTATCAATTGGTTTACTATAATACGATAGTAAGATTTAATTATGGAAAATGACAAAATTGTAATAAACTCTTAGTCATTGTAATTGTAATCATGACATGTTGTTATGGGAGAAAAGTGAATTTTAGATCTTTCTTGTAACTTGTTTTAATCCTTCTTATGTTGTGAGAAAAGGAACTCATGACATGTAAACCTAAATGTGAACCCAAATCAATTATTATACTATAAATAAAATTAGAAAATTGTGAACCTTGATCTTATAAACGATACATTTCTACCTCTTTTCCTCACACTATTTCCTATTTTGTAATGGAAGTATAAGGAAAAGCGAAGTAATCATGCCCTTTAAAAATGAATCCTTAGGAAAATACCTAGTAATCCCATAAGTATATAAATATTCCTATTAACAAGTAAGTTATACAATTAATTGCAATAAGGTATATGAACCAAATTAAATGAAACCATTTAAAGTTAAATGTTAAATGATATAAGGGAATTTAGTCTAGAAATAGAAAGGAGAATGTATGTTCACATGTGAGGTGCACTTTAAATCCTTAAGATTAATTATTAAAACATGATTGTAATAAATATGTGTCCATGAAAGTGTTTCTTTGTGTGTAGTGTCTTTTGTAAGTTTCTCTTATAGTAAGATCATTTTTTTCCTTTATCAATGGGAAATGTAGTTATGATGTGCATCATGTGTTCATGTGGTTATGTTTTTTTCTTGTTGGGGTGAGGTTTTATCATTGATTATTTGGAGGAATAAGGTGTAGCTAGTGAAGGGAGGAATAAGGGGAAATGTGTGTTTTCTTAGAGGAACCAAAGGAATTCATGGCTAGTATTAGTGGAGGGATAAATGCATGTTATAATGGAGGGATAAGGGGCCTATCAAAGTTGATGTGGTGTTTATGATTTGGAGGAACCAAAGGCTAGCCAAGATTCCTTCTTGGAGTGATAAGGGGTAGTTTCAATGATGACCTCTCCCTATGTAAACCTCTAAGGTAGGATTGGTTACATTTGTTGTATTTCCTTGTGAAACCAATCACTTATCATCTTGTGGTACATGTGGGTCCATTTTAGTATAAATGTATTTTGTTATTTTGATTTATCCTAAAATATTCCATGTGGTGTCATGTATCAATTAATGAAAGTAAAAAAATATTATAGTATTTTCTTGTTGTATTTTTGTGCTTGCTTTTATAGGCCTTACACATAATCTACATCATCATGTTCTAACGTAGGATAAAAGTAACTCATATGATTGATCATGCATGTAGTTGAATTCCCTCTAAAGTGGAAGCCAAAAATCCACTATGGGATTCAAATAAAATATTTTCCACTTCTTCCTCATCGATGCATGTTAGTAATATACAATCGAAAGCTCTCGATATATAATTTTTCTATAGTTACTTAATTGGCAGCTATGAAACACATTCATTTCCTTTGTTGTGAATTATCATCTTTCAGATATGTATAATCCATGATGTGGTTTATTATATCCATATACCAATGGAATGAAGCAATGGAGGGCTTCTCTATGTAGTAGAAAAATTCATCAGGGAATATCAAGTCAACTATATCACCACAATCTATAGGTTTGTCATCTAACCAATCGAAGTGATTGTATTTTGATGTAATTTTCATTGACAAAGGTAAATTAAAACTAATCCAATAATGTTATGAATATATTGACATTCTTAGATAAGATTTCTTGGGTTAAGAATTTTTGTAATCGATCAAATTTGATGATCAATCTCATTTATTGGTTAAGAATATAATGCCTTAACCTCTTGGTTACAAAGACAATAGCCAAGAATTATTTTTCCACTTGATTATACTGATTTTCACAGTCAAAGATGATATGTCTAATAAAATAGATGGTGTGTTTGTGACCATCATCATCCTCCTACACTAATATACACTCTATCAAAACATCGGTGGCTTGACAATTTAAGATAATAGGATGGTTTGCATTGGGTGGCATGAGTGTTTGTGTTGACATTAGGAAAAACTTGATTGAATTGAAAGAATTGTGACATTCCTATGTCCAAATTTTACAACTTTCCTTTTTTAAAAAGATATTAATAGGATGAAAAGCATACATTAAATCAAGAATAAACCTACGAATTTCCCCAAGATTTCCTAAGAAAGACCTAACACTTGATTCATCATTTGGTGGAGTCATTTCCAATATTGCCTAAATCCTTAAAGGATCCACATCAATTCCTTGAGAGGAAATGATATAAGCCAATAGATTACCTCCTGTGACTCTAGATATGCAGTTTTATGGGTTTAAAGTCACACCATACTCAATATAATGTGAAAGAAAAACTTAAAGAGGTTTAGGATGGTCACCCCTCTTTTTATATTTTTCCAAGAGATCATCAACATATGCCATTGTAGACACCAAAACTTTACACCTTCTATTTCATCATTTACACTCATAAAATCCCTTATCCTAAGTCATAATCCCCTCATCATACTTACCTTGTGTAAATATCTCTTTTCATAGATGTTAAATCTATCCCTAACCACCTCAAAACTATCTAAAAAACACAAATCACATCTTAACCATCATGTAACCCCCTTAACCACAAACACCTTATCCTTAAAAATCACTAACCATTTAGCTAAAGAAAAAACCAAAACAACTTCATTTAGAATGGTTTTAACCACCTTTCCATCCCAAATCCTAAAAAACCAAAATCACAAAGTGATTCTGGTAATCACCAATGATTATAAATAGAATTTGTTGGTGCTCAATTGTAATCTCACCCCTTTTTCATTTAAAATTTTCAGCTTGCCTAGTTTGATGCACTTTTTGTCTTCCTGTGTGGATGCGTAATTCTTTGCCTTTACTAGGGTGTCGTTGTCAAGTCCTTTCCTTGGGTCATGGATCACATTGAGTCTTGGTATTATTTATAGTCTTCTCTCTATGAAAACACATTTTTGTTGTTGGGAATCTTCCACAATTGTGTCTCCTTTGTAAATCCTGTCCCAACATCCGTGGATACGTGGTCTTTTCTAATTGGATGTGGCATGGTGGGTCTATTTGATATTTTGATGCATTATGGAAAAGGGTGTGAAAGTATAAGGTAAATGCCTAAGACCCACAAAAGGACACATGGAGGGCTGTGCTCATTTGAGGATCCGCCTCTAGTTTTGACCTTTGGATTTGTGTCGAAGAGACACATGGAGGTTTCCACTTTGGATCTTCCCATGCTCATAATTTTCAACGACTGATGCAAATCTCTCGATTTTGACCACGTGGAGGGCCCGTACTTGTTTGGGGACCTACCCCTGAAGTTTAATTTTGAAAGAGTGCCAAGGAGACATGTGGAGGGTTCCACGGCTCGCCCATGCTTAGAATTTCCAATGGCCAATGTAACTCTATCGGGTTTTGACCACGTGGAGGGCCCATGCTTGTTTGGGGACCTTCCTCTAGACTTCATTTTTGTAGTTGTACCGAATAGACACATGGAGGTTTCCACTATATCTTCCTATGCTCAAAATTTTCAATGGTGGTGTAACTCTCTCGGGTTCGACAATGTGGAGCGCTTGCTCTCATTTGAGGATCGCGCCTCTAGACCTCACCTTTGAAAATTATGCTTTGAAGAAACACATGGAGGCTTCCACTAGCTCCTATTTATGCTTAGCTGACTCGGACTCGTAGTATAGATAAATAAAGGGGAAACCCAAAAACTCCATAGTCGGAGGATGGGAGACAATATTGCCGAGTTGAGCCGATTGCTTGGGCACTTGCAAAAATTGAGATATGACCTTGCTGGGCCCTGGACACCCCGAGTCTATAAAAATTTCAACGTCATTATAAGGTGGCCCATACTCTCCTCAATTTCAATCATCTTTTGGTCGGATGATACCCAATCCAGAGGCCTCGACCACTGAAAAGAAGGTCATTTTTCGGCTTCCCCTTGTGAAGGGTCAACTTTCTAGGAGTGCTTTAAGGAGGGATGTTTGGAGTGATAAGGGGGATTTTTGGAATGATAGGAGGGAAAAATATTACATGTTGGTGATTGGATGAAACATGAGGCATGGAACTAATCCATGTTTCCCATGTCCTAGAGAAAGGTGGGTTTTCCCTAAGAGAAGGAATGAGCTGAGGTCCTTGAAATTACCTCTCAAAATGAGGGGTAAAATGCATCAAATGTGTGGATATCTAAGTTGTAAACCTCCTCTACTATCCCAATCTGAAGGTATTTGATTGATGTGACATAATCCATGCAAGGACACTCATTTCTAAGAGGCATGAATGTAGGTATATATTCCTCAAGGTGTATTCTCAAAGGTGAAAAGGATTGCTTGTCAGATCAAGCCATATGGAGCCACCGAGAATTACTAAAAATGGATTTCTTGCACTACAAGATAAAAGAATGATTAAAAAGGCTATCAAAAGTTATGACATGGCATCCCAGTCATAGTTGAGGAACTGAAAAATGTGATCGGTTCATAATTTATCCACCTAGCAATAAAAGATAAGATATTTTCAAGGGAATAAACATGATTAAATGGTATGTTGTAAAGAGGAATATTATCTCAAAGATTTAAAATTTTGGGGGAAATTGAGGATGAGTGAGCGATTGAAATTATATAAATGTAATGAGAATAATCTTGCTTAAGTGGAGTTAGTTTTTCTAAGAAAGTTTGAGAAAAACCATTTTTTCGATAGAATGTCTAAGAAACCTATTTATTTTCCTATGTTTGTAGATTTAATCATGTCAATATGGTTACAAGTGTACAACCATTGACAAGTTCTGAGATTGTTGAAGAAACTTTCCCTTGATAATGAATCTAATGAACCTTGAATGAATTTGTGTTGATCATGAGCATAATTGTGTTTTCTTTTATTTCATAATTCTTTCAAATAGTTATATATGTGCCTGTTGTAGTATTACATTAGAAATCCTTTGAAATCACATAAAATCTTGTTCGTATGACAAGTATTGTAGCATTTGCAATTACATTATGAATAGAGATTTCATTTCATAATGAAATAAGTGATTTAAATTCACTTTACTTGCATTTCAGTGATACAGATTGTTTGTCAGTTCATGAGTGTATCATGAGCGTGATATACCGCAGAGTCTTCTAAAGTTTAATTGAGTGTTTGACATAAGCCTTTATGTTCAAATCTTGAAGAGTGTATGAAATTATGCATCTTTGGGCCTCCATTGATACACACCTTCTGGTTGAAGGAATATTTTGGCTATTTCAAAGCATTTTGTTTGTGAGTGTTCCAATATTTGTAAAGGTTCTCAAATATCTTGTATAATCAACTTTATCTTGCTTAATTTCCCACCGAAAAATTCTAAAATGATAAATCCTATATGAACTACCTGCTGTTTCTCTTTGTGTATCCACAAAGATGTAACAAATTCCACTACCAAAATATGTAGAAACAATCATGTTTCAATTATTGTCTTTAGTAACCCGAACCTTGTCCAGGAAACACCTCCACTCTCTAGTGTGACAACTCGTGAGAGTTAGATTGTGTTGTATTGATCATATTTTCTCAAGGTTCTCATGAAGATTGTGTAAAGAATGATCTCTTGATATCCTTCAACAATATGGGTTACAAAATTTTCCTCTCACCCTAGTTGAAGGCACAACAAAAAGTAGTCAGGGTAGGTCAAACCCTGTTCACGGTGCTATGCATTTCTTCCATGCTTGAGTGAATGAAAAGTTAGCTAAGTCCCTCCTTAACTACAAAATGAATCACACTCTAATTTATCTTCCTCCAAGGATCTTGTTTGATCTATTGTGATTCTCGGTTGTAAAGGGAGAATCAATTTGGGTACCAACACCAATCTGGCACCTATGAGGACTATTTTTACAAATGCATACACAAGATGACCCTGGTAATTCTTCTTACATGATTTAAGTACAAGTACGTTGTTTAAATGCCATCCTTTGTTGAGATTTTTAAAATTTATGCAAGATCACAAGTTCATTGTGCATTATTTCCAATTTCTAGCGGTTAGTGTACTAAATTTTCATCAATAGTGATAAATGTGGGTAAAAGAAGGTTGGATTTACTAATATTTGCAAAAATTAAGTATTTATAGACATTTTGCAAAATACTTATGGTGTATTTGCACATCTAAGGTGAGAATCCTTGGTGGCGACTCCAAATTGGTTTAAAATTTTGATGATTACCAGTGTCTTAACTTGTGTTAAGTGAAATTTGTCATTAATATTTGCAAAGCTGGAGGGAAGAAGGTATTTATTCACTAGCGATCCTACTAGAAAGTTATTTCCAGAACTGGGAAAAGTAAATTCAGAAGGAAAACAAGTCTAGAAAGTGGTTAGAAATCAAGAATAAAAAAGGAGATATCAGTTCAAAAGTGATCAATCGTGGTTGAACATTACCATACGTCTTCAAGTGATTCTGAACCAATTAGTCCTCGTTTGAATTTAAATTACCCTATTGGATAGGGGCCATCATTTGTGTCGAAAATCATGTCCCTCATCTTTTCTTTGATTCTTGAAGGTTTATTAATTTTTCCAAGAAACCGAGTCATTAGAGGATATTTACTTTGAGAGTTATACTCTTGTGATCCAAATACCCCTCGTCCCTTATCATTTTGATTCTCTTACAAGAACACCTCCTTAAGGTAATATGGCTTAGCCTCCACCTAGACCACCCTTTGTTGTCAATACGTTTGAAACAATAAATTTTAGAGGTATGGTTGGATATCCTAATATGGTGCCACAAGATGTCAGAAATAGGTTGCCAAAATTTCAAGGGAATAATGCCATCATTTGTGACTAGAATTTAAAACTATTTTTCAATATGATGGAAGATTTTTAAATCTAGTTTGAAGACGTATATATAAAGTTATTGATTCATACTCTTGAAGAGGATGCACGTGATTGGTACAAGTATTTACCAGATAATTCAATAGACTCATGGAATGAGATGAAAAATTCCTTTAGACTGCAATATGGGGATAAGACTAATCCCAAGTTACTTCTATCTGAGTTTGAAAATATAAAGAATAATCCAAATGAATCTATCCAGGATTTTAATGCTAGGTTAAAAAAACCTTGAATAGGTTACCTATAATCCTAAGGACAAGTGATGGGTCATATTTGATAAACTATTCGATGCATTTGATAAAAAGGCTTTTAATACTTAAAAGATAAGAACTTGGGAACATTGAGGTAGGAATTCACCATGGCCTTATAGATAGAAAATAACATCAAAGCGGTTGGAAAGCCTCCTAGAGAGAGAGGTTGTTAAGTTGATCAATCCTGACAAGCCTCGAGTCAAACAAAGCTATGGATCGGAAGAGGTTGTGAAGACTTTGGCTAGAGCGGTTAAAGAGATATCCTACAAACTAGCAGAGCAGAAAATGGGATAGGAAAAAGTTCCTAGGGTCAACAAAAGTCACATGGTTAGGAGAGATTTTGAAATAATCCCAGAGGTGATCACAAATCAAATACGAGAAAAAGATGATAGAAGGGAAGGGCCCATGGGATCAGGAAATAAATAGCTACAACCCAGGGAAAATAGATTGGTTCTGATCCTTTGACTGCTAGGATTGCTACCGTAGAAGAGGCCAATGTTATCGAGTGGTGTGATATGTGTTGTTTACCACACTCCCCATGTGATGTAGATAAGGAATTTGAGTAAATTAATGATGATGAGGCATATGATGACATGTGTATGATGGAGTTCCCTAGGAACTCATAGTAAGGGGAAACATCAACTGAATTGATAAGTGTCAGAACTATTTAAAATTTCTGGGATTGTGTTCACCGAGTATTACCTCTTCCTCCTATTGATACTTTTGAAATTTATATGGTATAAGATTTTGATTTACCTAATCATGATTTTGGATACTTAAGGGCCTCGATGATTAAAAATTTATGATGAAGGGGTCCCTTTTGAAGAGGATAGGAAACTATTGATGAATGCAATCAGGAGAAAGAATATAACACTAGAAGTAAGGTTTTCAAAGGGTGAGGGCCACAAACAAAGCCAAAAATTCCATTTCTTATCAATATCCCAAAGCAAACCCCTAAGAAAGATACATCTGGTAAATTCCTAATTACCCCAAATAAAACCTATGCTCCTGCCCATGCCTAGACTCTAAAAACTCCTATACTATTAGATGAAATTGTGAATCTTCCTCCTAATACTATCTTGCCCAAATATATTCCTTGTGACATAGCCCAAATATTGAGTCAGATCAAGGTTACTATTCCCATTGTTGAATTACTCAAGATCCCCAAGCATAGGAAAAGGGCATTCAAATATTTGAGATTTAAGGAAGAAAAGATTACTCAGGGAAAAAGTGTAAACAATATAGAGATTCCTCCTATTATTGCAGAATTAGAAGTACCACTAGTATTGGAAGAATTAGGTGAATCACCTGAGGTATATTTGGGTACATCTGTGGTTTAGTCTCAGCTTGATGTGGATCAATTTTTTACCACTTTAATTATTAAGGATAGGCTGCTACATAACTATATGTTTGATTCAGGAGCCTCATGTAATGTAATGCCTCTTGAGGTAATGAACGAGTTAAATATCAAATTAACAATAGATTTTGGGAAGTGTAAAGCTATGGATTCAAGAGAATTTCCAGTAATTGGATATGTCAAAGGATTGGTAGTGTAACTAGCAGTTTATCCAGTAAAATTCCTAACCATGAATGTAGTTATTATGAACTATCTGCTAAGTGGGGAATGTTATTATCCAAAAATGGGAAGCTAGTGTAGGTGGAAGCGTACAAATGGACATGTCATTTGCAACCATACCAATTGAGGGGAACCTTGTGAAGTTATACGGTGAGAAGAAAATGTTGCATATCATTGAGGACCCTAACAATGCTTCTTATGAAGTATTGTACACAGATGTTGATGTCGATAACTTTGTGGGCTATGCTGATTGTAAGGAGCATAAAATTGATGAGTGTAAGTATCCGAGAATGTTGGTTTTCCTTGGATTCTAATGTTTGATGGGGATTGTTCTAGATTTGGTAATGGTGCTGGTGTTGTCCTGATATCTCCAAGCCATGAGGAGTTTAAATTTTCTTTTAAACTTAATTTTGAGTGCACAAATAACATTACAGAGTACGAAGCACTAGTTTTGGGTCTAAGGATTACATGGAACTATGGTGTTAGAGACATTATTGTTAAAGGAGATTTAGATTTGATAGTTAAACAAGTCAGAAAGTTGTATGCTACAAAGAATCAAAGAATGAAGCAATACAAGCATGTGGTTTGGGACTTCATTGAAATGTTTGATTCTTTCAATATAATACACCATGATAGGAAATACAATACTGTAGTAGAAAAATTGGTAGTGTTGGGATCAAGGTTTGAAAATTTTACAGTATCCTCCTATTGTGAATATGATATTGAAGTACTATATAGGTTGTCTTTCCCTGATAATATCAATCATTGGAAATGTTTTGGAGATGATGCCCATGTCAAAGGTTTTTGCAAAATAAAGGAGAGTTTTCTAAACAAATTAGGTACTAGGAACTAATGGTTTGTGTGAATGAAGGAAAAGAGACCCAATTTGGTAAGGACATTATTCGATTGAAAACCAATACCATTTTGAGAGGTTTGGTCACTTTGAATCAAATTTTATAATGCTGACCACATTGTTAATAGGCACATGTCATCCTCAAGAGATGTTGAAGAACATAACCTAGGCACAAAGGATAAGCCTCGAAAAATATGGTTAGGAAGAAATTGGATAAATAGGAAAAGAAAGCATATGTCCAGTTGTTAAAAAGTACCAGGACTACTTGGCATGGTCGTATTCAGAATTGAAAGCATATAGGGAAGACCTTTTTCAACACAAGATAGCCCACGGAGGCTAATGATAATCCATTTAGGAAAAATTAAAGACCAATTAATCCACTCCTTTCCCTAAAAATGTAAGAAGAGTTGAAAAATTTAAGGGATGGAGGAATCATATAACCTACAAGGTACTCTTCATGTTTTAAACCTAGTACCTTTCTGAAAGAATAATGAAGACATAATATTGTGTGTGTAATTTAGAAGTTTAAATAAGGCATCAATTAAGGACAAATACCCCTTTCCAAATATGGATAACATGTTACAATTGGTTACAAGTTCAGAATTGTTATCTACTTTGGATGGTTTTTTTGGGTATAACCAAGTGGTTGTGAAGCAATTAGAGAGAATCAAAACTACTTTCACTACTCCATGGGGTACCTATGTATACGTAAGAATTCCATTTGGCCTAATAAATGTTGGAGCCACATTTCAAAGAGAAATGGATGTAGCATTCTCAGGATATATAAATGACTTCATTGTTGTGTATCAGGACAATGTGACAAGTTTTTTCAAGGAAGAGAAGTGATCACCTGTAGCATTTAGAAAATATGTTGTTAAGGTGTAGGGAATATGGTATCTCACTGAACCCTAAGAAATGTCATTTTGGGGTTCAAAAGGAAAGTTTTTTGGACATATAGTGTCAAAAGAGGGGGTCATGATCAATCCTAAGAGAGTTGAAGCCATTAGCAAAGTTCCTATTCTAAGAACCAAAAAGGGAATTCAATCCTTTTTCGGGAAAATAAATTTTATTAGGAGATTTATTTCCAACTTTTCTGAATTGACTATCCCAATCACTAATATGTTGAAGAAGGATCAGAGTATCAAATGGGAAGAAGAAGCTATTCAAGCCTTTACTTGGGATCAAGGAAATGTTGAAAATTCCCTTGTTTTATCAGCTCTTGATTATAAAAAGGCTTTCCAAATGTTTTCCTTTTCTTTTGAGAATACCATTGCATTTGTCCTATTACAAAAGGATGATGAAGGAGCTGAAAGGTCAATTGATTTCTTTAGTAAATCATTACAAGGGCAGAGCTGAATTATACTATCATGGAGAAATATTCCATTTCTTTGGTAAAATCCAAAAAAATCTTTAGGCCATATATTTTAAGTTCTAAAGTCATAGCTTATGTCCCTCATACTATGGTCAAAGATATCCTGTTAGAAATGGAAATTTCCAGTAAGAGATGTCGATGGGAAAATAAGTTATAGGAATATGATATGGACATCCAAACTACAAAATTGGTCAGAGGTTTGGGCCTGGAAAAGCTAATGACAGAAAGAAATCTACAGACAGTTGAGATAAATGAGGTTGATGAAGAAAGGATAAATATTCTTGAGAAATTTATAAATTCCAACTGGTATAGGGATATTATTTTTATCTCAAACATCTGCAATGTCTTGAGTACTTAATCAAGAATCAAAAGATAGCACTTAGGTTAGATTCCCAAAAATATGTCATCACTGATTATGGGTTGGCTTGGAAAAACCCTGAGGGAGTTCTCTTAAGGTGTATCACTAAGGATGAAGCCCCAAAAATAATTACTTGATTTCCATGGAGGATTTTGTGGGGGATTTTGTTGGGAGAGTAACAACCCATAAGATCTTAAGGGATGGTTACTGGTGGCCAACACTTTTAAGGATAAAAATTTATTGGTAAAAAATGTGAGATATGTCAACATTTTTCAGGAAGATTTAAAGCTTCAAGAGCCCTCCCTTTACATCTAGTGTCAATTGAAGCCCCTTTTAAGCAGTGGGGAATGGACTTTGTTGCAGAAATTTTAGATTCTTCAAGTGCAGGCCACAAGTGGATATTGGTGGCCACTGAATACTTCACTAAATGGGTAGAGGCAATCCCCACTAAGAAGGAAACCCACCAAATTGTCATCGATTTCATTTTGAATCATATCATTTGCAAGTTTAGAGTACCTTCCAAAATAATTGTTGTCAATGATTTTAGTTTTCAAACTAAACCTTTGGTAGCCATGTGTCAAGAGTATGGGATAAACTTAGCATATGCATCCAATTATAATCCCCAAGGTAATAGATAATTTGAGTTGAGAAACAAAAATTTATTGAAAATAATCAGAATTTTTTGGAGATAAATAAAAGAAAGTGGGGTGAGCAATTGAAGTTTGTTATTTGGGATGACAAAATTACTATTAAAAGAGCTACTAGAAAGAGCCCATTTGAATTGTTATATGGAACTCAAGCTCTACTTCCCCTGCATATGCAATTATCTTCATCTTCATATCAATTCATCTGAAAATTGGAGGACCAAGAGGTTAGTCCCTATGATGTAGAGATCAATCAAATTGTTGAACTAGATGAAGAGAGAAGAGAATCCCATCAAAGACATGTGAATTCTAGGGAGAAACCGAAGAAACTATTTGCAAAAAGGTTACACTAATATTTTTCAATGTAGGATATTTGGTGCTACTATGGGAAAGCCGACATGAAGATAAGGGAAAACATGGAAAGTTTAACACATTATGGATGGGACCTTATTCTATTGACATTAGGATCGGTGAGCACACCTTCTTCCTAAAAGATCTAGATGGGGAATTTCTTGAGTTTCCTATTAATGGTAGGCACTTGAAACATTTCCTTGATTAATTTCTTAGAATCAAGGTACACATCATTGTATAGTGTATAGTCTTTTTGTTGTTTTTTTCATTTATGCATTTTTCTATTTTGGTTCATCCTAGTCCTTGGTAGCGTTTTTGTTGGTTTCTCAGTTTGTTCTTGGGAGGTTGGAAATTATTTTTCTACTTTGCAAGCTTGTTCTTGACTCCATTTCCCAATGTATTTTTTGGAACATGGTATGTTATGTTGTTCTTGCGACACTCGCTAGGAGTGCCCATCCCGAGTTGAAGCCAATGTTGGTGCTTAATTGTAATCTCACCCCTTTTTCATTTAAAATTTTCAGCCCACCTAGTTTGATGCACTTTCTATCTTCTTGTGTGGATGTGTAATTCCTTTCCTTTATAAATGTTTCCTTGTCAAGTCCTTTCCTCGGATCATGGATCACATTGATTCTTGGTATTATGCATAGTCTTCTCTTTGTAATTTTTTGTTGTTGTTGGGTGTCTTCCATGATTGTGTCTCCTTTGTAAATCCTATCCCAACATCCATGGATATGTGGTATTTTCTAATTGGATGTAGTGTGGTGGGTCTATTTGATATTTTGATGCATTATGGTGAAGGGCATGAAAGTATAAGGTAAATACCTAAGACCCACAAAAGGACACGTGGAGGGCTGTGCTCATTTGAGGATCTCGCCTCTAGTTTTGACCTTTGGAGTTGCACTAAAGAGACATGTGGAGGTTTCCGTTGGATATTACCATTCTTAGCCTTTTCAACAATTGATGCAACTCTCCCAGGTTTTGACCACATGGAGGGCCCAAACTTGTTTCAGGAACTACCCTTTAATTTTAATTTTGAAAGATCCCGAGGAGACACGTGGAGGCTTCCACTAGCTCTAACCATGCTCATAATTTTCAACGGTGACGTAACTCTCTCGGGTTTTGACGAAGTGGAGGGCTTGTGCTCATTTGGCGACCTACATCTAGAATTCACCTTTGCGATTCTTGGCTGAAAAAAATACATGGATGTTTCTATTGGATCTTACCATGCTGAATTTTCAACGGTGGTGTAACTCTCTCGGGTTACGATCACGTGGAGGGCTCGTGCTTATTTGCGGATCCTTTGCTAGACCTCACCTTTGAAGTTTCATTGAAGAAACACATGAAGGATTCCATTCGCTCCTCTTTATACTTGGTGACTTAGATTCTCAACGTAGATAAATAAAGGGAAGCCCAAAAACACCATAGTCGGAGGATGGGATACCATATTGCCAAGGCGAGTTAGAATTTCTCGGGTGCTTGTAGAAAATTGACATACAACCCTACGGAGCCGTTAGACACCCCGTGTCTGCCTAAAGTTTCCAACATCATCCTAAGGCATCCCATACTCTCTTCAATCTCAATTCTCTTTGGGTTACATGATACCCAATTCGGGAGGGCTACACCACACGAAAAGAAGGTTATTTTCCCCTTCTCCTTGTGTAGGGTTGACTTTCTAGTATTGATTTGAGTACGGATGTTTGGAGTGATAAGGGAGATTTTTGGAATGACATGAGGGACATATATTACAAGTTGGTGACTTGATGAAACATAAGGCATGGAACTAATCCCTATTTCCCATATCCTAGAGAAAGCTGGGTTTTCCTTAACAGAAGGAATGAGTTGAGGTCCTAGAAATTCCCACTAAAAATGAGGGGCACAATGCATCAAACGTGTAGATAGCCAAGTTGTAAACCTCCCTCTGCTACCCCAAGTTAAAGGTATTTGACTAATGTGACATAATCCATGCAAGGATACTCATTTCTAAGAGGCACGAATGTAGGTATATATTCCTCAAGGTGTATTCTCAAAGGTGAAAAGGATTGCTTGTCAGATCACGCCATATGGAGCCACCTGAGAATTATTAAAAAGGGGATTCTTGCATGACAAGATAAAAGAAGGATTAAAAAGGTTGTGACATGACATCCTAGTTATAGTTGAGGAACTGAAAAACTTGATCGGTTCATAATTTATCCACCTAATAACAAAAGATAAGATATTTTCAAGGGAATAAACATGATTAAATGGTATGCTATAAAGATGAATATTATCTCAAATATTTAAAAATTTGGGGAAAAATTGAGGATGAGTGAGTGAGTGAAATTGTATAAAAGCAATGAGAATACTCTAGCATAAGGGGGTTAATTTTACGAGAAATTTTGAGAAAAACATTTTTCCGAGAGATTGTCTAAGAAACCTATTTATTTCCCTGTGTTTGTAGATTTAATCATGTCAAAATGGTTGCAAGTGTACATCCATTAAAAAGCTTTGAGATTGTTTAAGAAAATTTCCCTGTTGATGAATCTAATGAACCTTGAATGAATTTGTGTTGATCATGAACATAATTGTTTTTGCTTTTATTTCAGAATGTTTTCAAATAGCTATATATATGCTGTTGCAATCTTACATTATAAATCCTTGAAATCACAAAAATCTCGTTCTCATGACAAGTATTGTGGCATTTGCAATTATGTTATGAAGGGAGATTTCATTTCATAATGAAATAAGTGATTTAAATTCACTTTACTTGCATTTCAGTTGATACATATTGTTTTTCGGTTCATGAGTGTATCATGAACATGATATAACAGGGTCTTCTAAATTTTAATTGATTCTTTGACACAAGCCTTTGTGTTAAATTCTTGAAGAGTATATGAAATTGTGCATATTTGGGCCTCCATTAATACACACCTTCTAGATGAAGAAATATTTTGGCTATTTGAAGCATTTTGTGCGTGAGTGTTCCAATATTTATAAAGGTTCTCAAATATCTAGTATAATCAACTTTATCTTTCTTAACTTCCCACCAAAACTTCTCAAATGATAAATCCTACATGAACTACACATGTTTTTACTGTGCATCCATAAAGATTTAACAAATTCCACTACCAAAATTTGCATAAACAATTAGGTTTCAATTTTTGTCTTTAAAAACCTGAACCTTGTCAAGGAAACATCTCCACTCTCTAGTGTGACAACTCATGAGAGTTAGATTATGTTGTATTGATTATATCTTCTCAAGTTTCTCATGAAGATTGTGAAAAGAAGGATCTCTTGATATCCTTCACCAATATGGGTTATAAAATGGGTCTTCTCACCTTGGTTGAAGGCACAACCTAAAGTATTCACGATAGCTCAAACCACTGTTCACGGTGCTATCCATTTCTTCCATGCCTAAGTGAATGAAGAGTCAGTTAAATGCCTCCCCGAATATAAAATGAATCACACTATGATTTATCTACCTCTAAGAATCTTGTTTGAACTACGGTGATACTCGGTTAGAAAGGGAGAATCAATTTGGGTACCAATAGAAGTTTTGTAACCTTTTTTAGGATCCTAAATTTTGAATCTCAAGTGCTTGCTTTCTACTTTGTTCATCAAACTCCTACATCTCATCACCCAATAGAGAGACATCAAAATTATCACATATCATTTAGATATGGCTAGAAATTCATCAAAGTATCTTGAAATCATTCTTCATCACCGAGTTGTAGAATGCGATAGGATTCAATCAATCGGATCATCTTCAAGAAAAGGTTTTAGGCATCTTTTAGCTTCATGAAAGCTGTCAAGGTACTCCGAAATCCTATTTTATCCTTTATCAATCTTAGTTATTCATCAATTAGTCTGAAATATCATTCTATTTCATAAAACACAAGTATTAATTAATCTGTCAAAATTCACGAGAAATCACCGGTGATTCACTTAATCACCAAAGAATTGGCATAATCATTGCGATTCTTGTCACATATACATTTTATAAAATTTAATCATTTTCTTATATCATTTTCCTCATATATGTTTGCTCTAACATTTCTTTGAGAATGGATCTATATTAGATGGAAATACTTGGTTAATCACATGAAGTCAAAAGCATTTACTCACTTCCAATAGTTAGATAACTTTTCTACGCCAGAGCAGGTTTGACATCATTCATGAATTGAATATGTGTGCAATCCAATTTTATGACACCAAACAAGACATCAAAGACCAGATTGAATTCTTACACAAAATTAAGAAATAAGTTGATGAATTTTGGTATGATTACTTTAAATGTGTTCATATTGCATCCATCCTTAATTGGGTGACTTTCAAATCTGCACAAGACCTTCCCATCTAGATGTAGTTCTAGAGTTTCCTCCGTTCTATCTTTGCATTTATTATAATTGGATATCTTTATCTTCATCCATTTTATTATTTTCAGCTCACTTAATTGTTATAAAATGATCTAACAACCTTCGGATTCCTAGAACCAACTTTTGTTAAGCGGCATTTCTATCCATTTGTCTAATATATTTTAGTGCCTTCGAGAACATGTTGCTTCATAGGATATGAGAATGTACACAAAAATTAGGACTTAATCAACTTCAATCTAACATCAAATTCAGTATCCATCTCTATGGGTATGGCTGAACCTTATGTCTTTTGAGGGCCTCTAACATCATTTTCTTGTGTTTTTGTCCTTTTCTAAAAAATTTATAGGTCTCTACTTTGGAGGCTTTTTGTTTAATACTTATTGCCTTGTTAAAAAAATAAAAATTAAAAATTACAAAAGAATCATTTTTGAGACAAGTCCTTTTCCTCTTTTTTTTCTACATTTCAAGTTGGTGACTAGATGAAACATAAGGCATGGAACTAATCCCTATTTCCCATGTCCGGAGAAAGGTGGGTTTTCCATGACGGAAGGAATGAGTTGAGGTCGAGAAATTACCACTTAAAATGAGGGGCACAATACATCAAACATGTAGATAGCTGAGTTGTAAACCTCCCTCTGCTACCCCAAGATTAAGGTATTTGACTGATGTGACATAATCCATGTGAGGACACTTGTTTCTAAGAGGCACAAATGCAGGTATATATTCCTCAAGGTGTATTCTCAAAGGTGAAAATTATTTCTTGTCAGATCAAGCCATATGGAGCCACCTGAGAATTATTAAAAAGGGTATTTCTTGCATGACAAGATAAAAGAAGGATTAAAAAGGCTGTCAAAAATTATGACATGGTATCCTAGTTATAGTTGAGGAACCTGAAAAACTTGATTGGTTCATAATTTATCCACATAGCAACAAAAGATAAGATATTTTCAAGGGAATAAACATGATTAAATGGTATGTTGTAAAGAGGGATATTCTCTCAAATATTTAAACATTTGGGGAAAAATTGAGGATGAGTGAGCGAGTGAAATTGTATAAAATCAATGAGAATACTCTTGCATAAGGGGGTTAAATTTCTGAGAAATTTTGAGAAAAACCATTTTTCGATAGATTTTCTAAGAAACTGTTTATTTCCCTATGTTTGTAGATTTAATCATGTCAAAATGGTTACAAGATTACATCCATTGACAAGCTTTGAGATTGTTGAAGAAACTTTCCCTTGCTGATGAATGTAATGAACCTTGAATGAATTTGTGTCGATCATGAGCATAATTGTGTTTGATTTTATTTCAAAATGTTTTCAAATAGTTATATATGTTCTGTTGCAATATTACATTATAAATCCTTTGAAATCACATAAAATCTTGTTCTCATGACAAGTATTGTGGAATTTGCAATTACTTTATAAAGAGAGATTTAATTTCATAACAAAATAAGTGATTTAAATTCACTTTACTTGCATTTTAGTGATACATATTATTTGTCAATTCATGAGTGTATCATGAGCATGATATAGCAGGGGTCTTCTAAAGTTTAATTGATTCTTTGACACAAGCCTTTGTGTTAAATTCTTGAAAAGAGTATATGAAATTGTGCATCTCTCGAACTCCATTACTACGCACCTTCGGTTGAATATATATTTTGGCTATTTTGAAGCATTTTTGTGTGAGTGTTCCAATATTTGTAAAGGTTCTCAAATATCTGGTATAATCAAGTTTATCTTTCTTAACTTCCCACCAAAACTTCTCAAATGATAAATCCTACATGAAATACCCATGTTTTTCTTTGTGAATCCATAGAGATTTAAAAATTCCACTACCAAAATTTGTAGAAACAATTAGGTTTCAATTTTTGTCTTTAAAAACACGAATCTTGTCAAGGAAACATCTCCACTCTCTAGTGTGAAAACTCATGAGAGTTAGATTATGTTGTATTGATTATATCTTCTCAAGTTTCTCATGAAGATTGTGCAAAGAAGGATCTCTTGATATCCTTCACCAAGTATGGGTTACAAAATGGGTCTTCTCACCCTGGTTGAAGGCACAACCTAAAGTATTCACGATAGTTCAAACCACATTCACGGTGCTATCCATTTCTTCCATGCCTAAGTGAATGAAGAGTCAGTTAAATCCCTCCCCAACTATAAAATGACTCACACTCTGATTTATCTACCTCCAAGCATCTTGTTCGAACTATGGTGATACTCAGTTGGAAAGGGAGAATCAATTTGGGTACCAATAGAAGTTTTGCAACCTTTTTCCGGGATCCTAAATTTTGAATCTCAAGCCCTTGCTTTCTACTTTGTTCATCAAACTCCTACATCTCATCACCCAACAGAGAGACATCAAAATTATCACATATCATTGAGATATGGCTAGAAAGTCATCAAAGTATCTTGAAATCATTCTTCATCACCCGAGTTGTAGAATGCAATAGTATTCAATCAATCAGATCATCTTCAAGAAAAGGTTTTAGGCATCTTTTAGCTTCATGAAATTTTCAAGGTACTCCTAAAATCCTATTTTATCCTTTATAAATCTTAGTTATTCATCAATTAGTCTAAAATATTATTCTATTTCATCAAACACATGTTTTAATTAATCTGTCAAAATTCACGAAATCACCAATGATTCACTTAATCACCAAAATTGGCATAATCATTGCGATTCTGTCACATCTACATTTTATAAAATTTAATCATTTTCTTATATCGTTTTCCTCATATATGTTTTCTCTAACATTTATTTGAGAATGGATCTATATTAGATGGAAATAATTGGTTAATCACATGAAATCAAAAGCATTTACTCACTTTCAATAGTCGGATAACTTTTCTATCGGGAACAGTTTGACATCATTCATGAATTGAATATGTGTGCAATCCAATTTTATGACACCAAACAAGACATCGAAGACTAGATTGAATTCTTACACAAAATTAAGAAAGAAGTTGATGAATTATGGTATGATTACTTTAAATGTGTTCATATTGCATCCATCCTTATTTGGGCCACTTTCAAATCTACACAAGACCTTCCCATCTAGATGTAGTTCTAGAGTTTCCTCCTTTCTATCTTTGCATTTCTTATAATTGGATATCTTTATCTTCATCCATATTATTATTGTCAACTCACTTAATTGTTATAAAACAGTCTAACAACCTTCGGATTCCTAGAACCAACTTTTGTTAAGCAAAGCATTTCTATCCATTTGTCTAATATTTTTTTAGTGCCTTTGAGAACATGTTGCTTCATAGGATATGAGGATGTACACACAAATTAGGACTTAATCAACTTTAATCTAACATCAACTTCAGTATCCATCTATACTTTTGGAGGCTTTTTGTTTACTACTTATTGCCGTGTTAAAAAAATTAAAAATTAAAAATTAAAAGTTACAAAAGAAGCATTTTGAGACAAGTCCTTTTCCTTTTTTTTCCCACATTTTTTTTTTGTTCTCATCAAATTCAATCTTTTATTTTGGATTTAAAAAGAACCTTGCATAATTCCTAATCACATGATTAATTAGAAGGATTAATTTGTTTCATTCACTTAATTCTTCCCTCACACATAGCCAAATCACATAAAATATCAAACTTGCAACTAATGGTTCTACCCAAGTGAAACTTTTAGGATTTCATCACCAAGTAGGGGAAAGTGACTTGATGTTTTAGCCGAGTATAAACAACTAGTTATCATTATATTGGTTAAGCACACAAATCCGTTATCATTACGAGACCATAAATTAAGGGGTAGGCCCCAATACCAGTGCCCCTATCTTGGCACTATCACATATTTGGGCCTCATGTACCTTTAGGTATTGTTATCCATTATTGTGCCTAGGAAAAAATGAACAACGGAGGTGAATTAGATTCACATCACTTTAATTTCTTCGTGAAACATTCCCAAACATGTTTTGGGTTAAACATTGTGTCATGGAGCTTTGTGTTTACTTAAGATAAAAATTAACCCTATGGGCCCACTTTGACCAATCATGGCATAAATGGTCAAAATCAATAAATCACATTTAAGGGGTCTTACTATGTTTTCATGACTCTATAGTTTTGAGAAAAGGCCCTAGAAAATCAAGGACGGGATCAATATATGGTTTAGAGGGTAAAGGTGAGCTGAGCTCAAACAACTTGTCGAGCTTCTTGGTGAGATTGCACGATGCATTAAGTAGGAGTTATCTCTCGAATATAGCTCGATTGAACTAAATGGGTGCATCATGTGACTGGGTTAGAAATGCATATTCAAGACAAAAGAATGAGACTTGGAATTTGGTTAACTATGAAGAGCTTATTAAACTTGTTTGAAGAAAGGGAATGTTCTTGTGAGAAATGTCTTGCAAAGGAGAATACTCGGTGTATGGAATACATGTGAAGCATTGAAAACTATAAGGAGTTCGCTACGGTGAGTCAAGGGCTAGCTTGAGGGTAATTTTTGCGAAGTTATGACAATGAGAAGCTCAAATTAAGCTTAGCATTAAGTGGATGGTAAATGGTCACGAGAGTAACTCGAGGGCCAAGTGTGTAGCTTGGATAAGATCTATACGGAATTGTAGAGGCTGAGCTCACATTCAAAGGAAAACATATGTAGTTTGGGAGATAGTTTAGAGAATTAAGAAAAGTAGGTGAGATCTCAATGCTTGAATCGGTGAAGCACTCATTGACTTAGAAATAAATGGTGAAGAGGCTCATATAGACACTATAATTAGGTCACACTCCCCTTTGGTCCCTCATCAAGTAAATACCTTGAACACATTCACCTAACCATGGCCCCTTTCATCCCACACTAATATTAATTTAATTAATTAAATTAAATTAATTTATTATCCTCACAATATTTATTATTTAAATATCCTAATTGGGATAGTGCCCACATTTACACCTCATTTAGACACCTCACCACAAGACCTATTCTTAGTATGTTGCCATAACTAACTAAGACCTACCCAAACCCTAACAACCAAAGCCTACATTCCCTCTAACCATATTCCCACATGTTAGAAGGAATCTTCCATTCTAATTTGCGGAGAAAATGAACGAGTTCCCATAAAATAAAGGGGATCGACTAGTTTAGTAAACCTAGGAAATCCTACCCTAAGCGATGCCGGTCACTTTAAACCACCACCAGTTAAGCGAACTACCATCAGTTACCATTTAACCCCCAAAAAAACCTTATTTCAAGGTTGGCACATTGTTGAGAGATTGACACATCTTTTGAGAACAAGTGACGAAACTAGAACTACATGCAAGTAGAACCAGCATCCGTACATGCATCAGAGCATCCATAGGCATCACACTGAAGTAACCATAGAGCCATTCTCCTTCACGGGAGCATCCAAGGAAGTGCCATCACCACTCGAGTTCCTTCCATTTTATTACCCACCATTGCTAACAAGACATCAAGCTAATATAAACAATAAGTTTTGTTAACAAACCTTTGGTTCATTATCATTTGAGAAGACTATTTTACTTTTGTTATTATTTTCTACACCCATTCCCCACTATTTTACCTCCATGAAAACTTGACCATCCTTTACCGCACCCTTGAACTACCCATATCTATACTTTCATCATCCCTGTGCATACCGAAGATCCACACAAACCTTGCCATTGTCGTTTCATTTTCATCTAACCTCAGATCTATCACCTTGCCAAGTTTTTATTGAGTTTCCTGTACCTCGACCATACCGATGCCGGTTACCCACAACCTTCCTTTCGGTTAAGCTTAACCGATATCACGGTCATACCTGACCGATGTTGGTCTTTGTGTTTTGACCAAAAACCCATATCAGAGCTTAAAAATTTCCATCAAATACCCAAAACGGCCCAGAACTCGACCCTGATCAGTACTTAGTACTGAAAAACACCTCTACCTTCGATTCAATCATAGCTTAGCTTTGTTGTCAATGAATTTTCCTATTATAGCCAAATGAGATACCTAAATCATTTTAAATATAGTAGGATTTCCTTTATTGTTAGCATTAAGTTGTTTTAAATAGTGGATTGACAACCATCTAGGAAGTATCACACTTCCTGGATCTAGCACATGCTAGGAAGTCCACTGCATATATTGTTTAACTATTATTTGGTGGTCTTATATTCCATTTCAGGTAGTTCCACCAAGAAAAAAGGAATCTCTCACGATCAGGTGTGGATCCAAAAGTCACATGTGCGCAACAACCTACAACCAACATTTCAACAGGTATTCCTCTTAGCCCTTTACCCTTATTTTTTTCTTCAACATTTGAAGAAACACATCTAGAATTAGGTGAAACATTTTAGCACTCCCAGTGGGACCCAATCGGGGTTCTTTGCATTCTTTCATTTCTAGGTGAAAGCGTTGTATGTTCGTTTCTTTTCTAAAAATTATTACATTAAATTTTCTCCCTTGGAACCTTCTTCTCTTCTATTGTCTAAAAGCCATCGTATTTTAGTGCTTAAAACAAAAATTTCTTCCCTTTCATTAGTATCGCATTAGTGAAAGAGCATCCCTTCTCCTGTTCATCTATTTGTGGCATTGAATTCTACATTTCAATTTGGGTTTAAAAACATTTCATTTCATTCTACTTTTCTGAATTAGCTCACATTAATTGAGGGCAACCTATACGAGTGGAAGTCATTCTCGAGAAGATGGTTAACAAACAAATCATAGAAAATCACTTCCTTTATTTTTCTCACATTCTTAAACAACATATCACATTCCAACAGGAAGAAGTTGTAGGTGATCACACGATCACAACATAGTGGGCACCCCGCTAGTTATCTCTATCTAGTACCCCATCAGAGGATGGCCCACCCCTGCCATAACATACTTGAAACCTCTCCTTGTAGATCTCCTTCTTCGTAGGAAGCCATCCTCACCAAAAATTCTATTCTAAAGTTCATGAGTCAGTCCTTAAATAGCATAAGCTAAACAAACATAATAGAAAAAGAACTCTTAGGATCATATTTTTCTTAGTGTTTCTGCTTGGCTTACATTTTGAGGTGAGAGGATTTCGTTCTTCATTTTCTTATTTCCCTTGCATGCTCCTCATCACAATTGGTGTATTCTAGCTTCATCTGAGTGTGCCTAGACCATATTCTCATCATTCTCATAATTTTGGGTTTGATTCCACATCAAATTTTAACTCACAACCACATTTTCTTCATCGCTGTTTCAATTTCATAGTGACCGGTGTCGGTCTAGCGACCATTGTGGGTTACCTTTCGACCGCCATCGTTTCACTCAACCAACATTAATTCACCATTATTTTGGTTAACCTACCCAAAAGGAAACCTATTCACCTTCTTTGACTATTCAGAGTCTCTGTCACTCTTATCATATTCACTGACCTGGTAATTCCATCAGCTTCTTGCATACTTGGAAAAGTATTGGCCTTTTTCCTTGTTTTGACAAATTTTCCATTCTCCACAGTGACCGACAACGGTGGTTAACGTGACTGAAATTGGTTTACCCTAAGCGCCATAGGTTAGCTAGTGTAATTTCCAGCTAACATTTTACCCCAATTCACCCACCACTACCTATTTATCCCATCCCTCTTTTGCATTTTTGTGTCATTTATAGAAAGCAATCTTGCCTTGTTAGTGCTTGTTCACATGGTGCTGACCGAAGCCAAGTGAATGCCATCATATTCCATGTTAGTCGTTAACCACTCCCACCTGATTCCTTCACCACCTTCTATTTTATCACCCATGAATCCTACCCAACCTATCACTATTGCCACAAGAGATGAGTAGTTCACACAACTCCTTGACTAGAACCCTACCGCCTTTGTAGTTTTATCCTTCCCACTCATCCACTCGAGATGCCTCGGGTCATTTGATATATGGAATTCTCGTATCTATCCCCCTGAAACTCATTCCTACTTCTGCAACCCCCTCTCGGCTCCACTACTACATCTCACATCTACCTTGCCCCAGAGTTTTCATAGCTAGGCCCCTATACCTACCTATGACCACCACATCTCGCCATATCATTATACCCGCCACATCCACTATACCTTCGTTAACCACCCAAAACATAACCTCATCCACCCCTATCATTTCATATATACCCATAGCTACATAACCACCCCGGTGTCGGTGACCCCTACCCCTTTTCAAAATGTTGTTCTTTTCATTCCACAATCCTTAGCCCCCATTACCACTAGGGTCATCATGACCCTTCCACCTCCATATACATATTATCGAAGTAGCCTCTCATTTCATCTATTATTCATTTTGGGTACGTAACCCCTATCTCACTCCATCCTTCCCAATCTACCTATATGGAAGTGCCATATACTAGAATTCCACCCCCATCATATGCCCAACACCAACCCTATTACACTATAGGAGTCACCCAAACATCACATCCTACCAACGACCCAATCAAGCTAATGATGGACAAGATGCAGACACCGAGGAGGCATCGGTTTATGGCTCCGTAACACTATCACCTACGATGAGATTTGTAATGAGCTTATCCACCCATCCATTCCTATCCATCCATATCCCATGCATTGGGAAATGCTTATATTTAACATCATCAATAGCAAAGAAGACCCACAACATCACTTTGGTCTTTTAAACATGGGTGTTATATGATTTCCCATGATGACACTTTACTTTTGAGGACCTTTCCCATGTCTCGACTAGGCTCGCATTAGATTATAGTGGGTTACCTAGACACTCTATCTTCTCATTTAACTAGGTAGCCTAAGCCTTCTTGGATCACTTCTCCATTAATGTTGTTAAAAGGTTACCATGGTGACCTCTCTACTCTACGTGTCAATATGACGATGAATCTATTGCATATTTTATCGCTCCTTGGCATAGCCTGATCAATCAACTCACATTCCAACTACAATAAACCAAACTCATCGAACTCTTCATGAGGGCTTGTGCTAGACATATCTCACTGACCCTATAGGTCCAAACTTTCCAAACCTTTGATGAAGCATTCACCATGGCACAAAAACTAGAGATTCAGGCCATCAAAGAGAAGAAGATCCAACTATGCAATAAAAACTTGTCATTCAAGTCAAATGATACCTCTTCTTCTTTGAAACCCTATAAAAATTATTCAAAAGATAAGGGAACCGCTAATGCAATGGTACTCAAAGATGCCCCTACTCATCCATCAAATCGGGTTATTCCCTCATCTAATTTCTCACCCATTCGGACTTTTCAATTCATAACGGGAATAACATAATATCCCCCATTAGGGAACCTTGTTCTTCTATCTTAGAAAAGATCATTAAAGATGGGTCCATCACCCTTCCTCCCATAAATCCACACACTGGTTTTGACCCTGTTCACCCCACACCCGCATGGTATAAAGAGCATGACTTTTGTAACTATCATCGTGTGAAGGGTCATAGTGATGGAAATTACATCACTTTCAAAAATATTGTCTAAGAAATGCTTGAGAAAGGAAATTTAACCTTGGATAATCCTAACACACCTGCCAATAAAAACCTACACATCTTTAAGAAACCCTTTCCTAATCATGCCCCTTCTTCCAATCAAATTGGAGAGTCCTCAACTCATGATAGCCATACCCACGAGGTCCATGCTATTTTTAGTGATACATTCGTTGCTACCCAATTACCTCATATTCCTTCCATAGAGGAAATATTAGCCCGAAGTCCTCCACCTACACTTGAACCCACTTGAACTACTCCACCCACAAAGGGACACCCTTCATCTCCTCTCTCACCCATGAAGGATACTCCTGTTGACATCAAAACTACTTCACCTTTGACTTCTCCACCTAGAGAGCTATCACCCACAAGTAATTCTCTAGTCCATGGAAGATACTTGTCCATCTCCTCCACTCATAGAGGAGCACCCATCATCTCCTCCACCCACCGAGGAGCACCCATTTTCTCCTCCACCTATCAAGGATCCAATAGAGATACCTTTTCCTCTAGGTGATCATTCTCCATCAGCTACCCAAGATCCTGCAGACTTACTTTCGGCTCTCTTACCCACAGAAGCCGAAGCTAGCAAATTCCCCATCTCTAAGACACATTTTACAGGAATTTCCATTGGATCCTCATCAACCTCACCTACAATAGTGTCATTTTCATGCCTAGCCTGATCACCTAGATTATGTGGATAGAGCCTTACTTTGGGGGCATCTTCTACTTCCTATCTCCACACAAATGCAGATGTCACTTACTGACACTTCCACTATCTACCCAAAATATTTCAGCAAATCAAACCAAATACAACTACAATTATCAAAAATTATTCCACGATACCACTCATGGCTCAACTCACACCCCTACCCATAACCCAACATGCACCTACATCCAAACCAACACTTACATCATCTCCCTCACCTAAACCTAGCACTACCTTAGGGGTCATCCTAACTTCTAGCCTTACTCATCCACCCATCAAATTAGATTTAGCTACATCCTCCAAGGCCAATACCAAACCTACTCCAACACCCAAATAGAAGAACCAACCCCATAAATCTCATACTCCAACCCCATAAATCTCATACTCCAACCTCACCGATCACACCTTCATCACCTTCACCCTTTTCGTCCATCTTAGGACCTCGCCCTTCTAACACGGTTAAGAAACCTCCACCCACCGGTAAACTAAAAACACAACAGCCCATTCCTCCATCACAAACCTCAAACATACCCAAGTACCCGTCATGACTTCCACCCACATCTGCAACATCTTTACCACCCATACCTCTAATACCATTGGATCACTCCTTCACTACCCACGACACTTCAATATCTTTCCTCACACCTCCAACATGACCTACACCATCTACCTTCACAAGCACCTCTATTATCCCCATGGGTAACATGCCCTCTTCCACCATCTACCTTTCCCTCTAGATCTTGTGTGCCCGTATCACCTTTACCCAAGAAGGTATAACCTAAGGAAAAAAATATGCTACCCTCCAATAAGGTAGTCAAAACAACCACACACTCTCCTTCTAGTTCATCTACCATACCCCTACCCAAACAAACATGACCAATGCCTAAGATCACACCAACACCTAAAACCATAGCTCAACCTACTCCCCCTCATGCAAAGACCATTCCTCTACATTCCGTCATGCCTACACCCAAACCCACCTTCACTTCCCATTGTGATCCACTAGCGGGGTCCTATGCCAAAATCTTAACCAACCTCCTTGAAACTTTTTTCATCACATTACCACCTCTCAGACCTTATGACCCACTCAAACCCAAACCAAAGGGGTTTGATGACACCAAAATTTGTTCCTACCATTGTGTGTCAGGGAACGATGTAGAGAAATGTAGAGCTTTAAAAACCATTCTTATCTAGTTATGTCCTCCTGAAGAAAACTTTTATGATGACGACCTTCTTGATGAGAACCCCATTTCACTAGCGCCCATTCCCATAGTTCTTCTCTCACTACCTACTCAACGATACAGACCTTACCCCCACAGCTCCTAGAACCACCTCTCGATATTTGAAATTAACATGGTTTTATCAAAGAACTCATCAAACCTCCACCAAATGTCATTGTTCTTAAATCATCTGACAAGGTTCCTTCCCACCACTTGCCCTTCATGTCGTTATACCTTTCATAGCTCACCTACCTCACCTACCTACCTACCTCGGATCAACATGATCCACGTTGCTACCCATGCTCAGAAGGACAAAGGAAAGGAAAAGGCAACTGACTCACCAACCAATCCTATACCCAACATACCATCTACACCCA
Source organism: Taxus wallichiana var. yunnanensis (assembly GCA_018340775.1). NCBI lineage: Eukaryota > Viridiplantae > Streptophyta > Pinopsida > Cupressales > Taxaceae > Taxus > Taxus wallichiana. The sequence goes on from CM031240.1 coordinate 69,340,900, forward strand.
CACCTAAAATCACTATCCATGGCCCCACATATCCTATTTCTAATGGGGTCACACACTCATGATGCTCAAAAAACTACACTAATCCCCCCTCAAAATATCCTTATATGACCTCATCCAAACCTCGAAATCCCATATCAAGCTCTCATGGAGGTCCTACAATCTATTAAGGTTTTACCCAATGACCCTACACATATAGCCTCCATTATCACACCCCATCATGTAGCCTCTCTCACCAAATTACCACCTTTATCCATGCCTCCACCTACTCATCAAGTAGCCTCCCTTAGCTTCTCAGAGGAAGAGATCGCACCACACCAAACTGATGACCTAGACCTAGCTCTCTTCATCTTTGTCCACATCGATGATATATGTGTATGTCGTGTTATGATCGATGGGGGTGCTAGCATTAATATCATTTCCTCCCATGCATTCGCTCAAATGCGCATACCTAACAATTACATGCATAAACATCTTGTCATGTTGCATTCATTCAATGATGCTATCACCTCTACACTTGGCACCATCATCCTCCACATTCACATGGCCCCCGTACTATTCTAGAGTTATTTTATGTCTTGGAGGGGGAATTTAAATATAACTGTTACTTGGTAGACCTTGGATTCGTGTCATGGGTTGTGTCCCTTCCACTTTGCATCGTTGTGTGAAATTTGAGCATGAAGGACACACCTATACCATTCCAGCTGACCCATCACCTTTCAAAACTTGTAACATGATTTACCGACCCAATGACGTGCTCATACCCATCAAAGCATCTACCTCCACAACCCTTTGCCATGTCAGTTATACCTCCCTCACCAGTGCAGCCACTACCTTAACCACACCTATATCCTCCATTCCTACCACTGCCACAACCTCCATGACCAAACCGTTAGCCTCCTAATCTATTGCTCACCTCCGATCAACCTCGACACATCATCTATACTAGCTACCCACATACCAACCACCGATCCCTTTGAGGGAATTTTTCAACGCCTCACTCTGGGGGTGTATCTCCTATATAGTGTCAACACATTCCTTACTCCACAAGCATATGGAAGTCTTCACTAGCACCCTTGCTATGGTCACCATTTAGGAGAGCACATCCTTTATGGTCATCCCCACCTTTGTACCAATTCTCACCTATGGGGGACTTGATACTACAACTTACACACCTGAACCACCATCACAAACCCACCCATTTTCCACCAACCTCCAGTCACTCACCAATCACCATTTTCACCCACACCTTCCTACACTGATGTGTGTGGAAGGGTTTTGGTTTTGGATTTTATGAGCAAGGCCATCATATTATTATTCCATGTACTACTTGCAAGCATAATGACCGTAGTGGTATCGGCTTTGCTTGAACCACCTACCAAGAAGCCCGCATTGAACTCATTGAAGACATCATCCCTTCTCCACCCTTGTCACCTCCATCACCACCTTCACCGATAGAGTCAATGGATCTAGAATCCATTCCTCCTACTTTTTTTCAAAACACCATTTCCTTGGGGCCTCTGACTTATCAACATGAGAAAAGCTCCCTCTTCTCTTCCCTTCTTGTACCCTGAAATGATAGATGACGATACACCTTTAATTAACATCATTTAATGTCAGGATGATGAATATATACTCACCTAACTTGGTGCTAAAGACTCATATATCCATCTTTTGTTGTCTACCATCGAGACCCAAACCATGTTGAATGAATAAACTATGAAATCAACATTCATACTCAATACGACCCACACATTCTAAAGATAGGACAATCTTTAGATGTTGCTAAATAGGAAGCCATCACTTCTCTTCTTAAAAACCATAACCATTTTTTCACTTGGTCTTACGTAGATATGCTGGTATTGACCCCACCATAGTGGTCCACAATATCGTAACCATTCCCGATGCTAAGCCCGTAAAAAAAAAGCTGAGGAAAATGCACCCTCGCATTGCCCTTCTCATCAAAGAAGAACTTCAAGTGCCTTCTTTTTGTTTCCTTCATCTTACCCATTGATTATCCTTGTTGGATTTCTAACATTGTCCCTATCACTAAGGTGATAGGGGGACTCCACATTTGCATGGATTTCCGTGACCTCAATCTAGCTTGTCCAAAAGATGACTTTCCTTTACCGTATTGACCAGTTGGTTGACCTTACCACTGGTCATGAGATGTTATCACTCATGGATGGTTTCTTGGGTTATAACCAAATCTTTCTTGCCCTAGAGGATCAACACAAAACCACATTCATCACCCCTTGGGGGACCTTCTACTATCGAGTCATGCCTTTTGGCCTTAAAAATGTTGGTGCCACATATCAATGGGCTATGACTTACATCTTCCATGACATCATGCATCGTATATTGGAATATTATGTGGATGATCTCCTTGACAAATCCAAATGCTGCTCTCGAGCACCTCGCCATCCTAAAAACCATCTTTGACTACCTCATTAAATATTATGTTTGCCTTTAGCCCAAGAAATGTGTCTTTGCGGTTCTCTCAGGAAAGCTCTGGGATTTATCATTTCCCTATGTGGTATAGAAGTTGACCCTACTAAATTCAAGGCCATTCTTGAAATGCCTCCACCCACTAATCTTAGGAAACTCCGTAGCCTACAAGGTAAGTTGTAGTCTATTCACCATTTCATTTCACAATTGTCTGATCGGTGTCAACCATTTCATCACCTTCTCAAGAAGGATGTCTCCTTTAAATGGGATGATGACTACCACAAAGATTTTGAGGCCTTAAAACAATACCTTCTTCAACCACCCGTACTCATCCCACCTAAAGACGATCAACCCTTCTACCTATACATCTCAACTACCAATCACTCCTTGGGAGCCATGCTCGCTCATCGCGATGAACAATACATAGGAGTAGGTGGTTTATTACATAAGCCATACTCTTTTGGACTATGAAACCCGATACACCCATCCCGAAAAAAACTTTTCTTAGCCTTAGTTTTTGTTGCCACAAAACTCCACCATTACCTACTCAACCACAAAACCTATGTTGTGACCAACACTAACCCCTTACACTTCATGTATGCCAAACCTTACCAAAATCAACATGTTGCATGCTAGCTTATGCTTTTGGCTGACCTCGACCTTGAATTCATCCATCAAAATTCCATCAAGGGCCAAGCTATCACCGACCAATTGGCTAATGCACCTATTTCGGGGATCAACCCTCTAATTTTGACTTTCCAGATGAGTCAATTGCCACCCTTTCCCTAGATGAGCCCGCTTACCAAATGACACTCTTCTTTGATGGCTCCAAGTGTTAGCGTGGGGGTGGGGCAGGAGTTATCCTCATTTCACTTGATGGTGAACCCATGCCTTTGTCCTTCAAACTAGATTTTGATTGTACAAACAATATTTCCAAATATGAAGCACTCGTATTAGGTCTCCAAGTTGCCTATGCCTTGGATGTCAAATCCATCAACATCTTTGGTGATTCCCAATTGGTCGTAAACCAAGTCAATGGTATATACCAATGTTGTAATGAGACACTTCAAAAGTATAAACATCATGTAGACATACTTTTGACCACCTTCGACTACTACCCTTCAAACTGTCCCACGTTCAACCAAAAATTTGTAGATACCATGGCTTGCTTGGATTCTCAAATCCCCGCTTCACCTACCGATTCTAAAATATTTATCACCGTATAAAGACTCCAATCACCCTCTTATTTACCTTGTGAAGTTTACTCATTAGAACCGCTGCCCCTGACCTGAGTGACCTTTGGTATAAACAATACTCCGACTATCTTTCTCTCTCCGTCTTACCTCCCGACCTCACTCGTAATGGACAATGTGATTTTTAAAAAAGGTCTCTCATTATGTCATCATGGGGGCCTCCTCTATAAGTGCAAGATTTGATGGTATTCTCTTACGATGCCTCATGAGTTCTAAAATTCCTTATACCATTAAGGAAGTTCATGATGGCATATGTGGAGGTCACTTCAGTGGCCTTGTTGTTGCTAAGTGTATTCTTCACCTAGGCTATTACTGGCTGACCCTTAACCATGATTGTTGTGACTACATTAAGCATTGTGTAAAATTCCAACAACATGCCAACCTTCATCATATACCAGTCATGCCTTATAGGTCACTTGTGACCTTTGGCCTTTTCTCAATGGGGTTTGGATCTTGTCGGAGAGATCAATCCCCATTCTTCCCAATGACATCAATGGATCATCACCGCTACCAAATACTACACAAAATGGGTTGAAGCCATACCACTCATTTCCACAAAAGTTGAGAAAATATGTGAGTTCATCAATCATCACATCATTTGTCGCTTTGGTGTTCCTCATTGCCTCATCATTGATAATGGAAAACAATTCAAAAATAAAACCTTGAAAAATTTACGACGCCTTTCAACATTTAGCTAAGTTTCTCGTCACCTTATTACCCACAAACCAATGCCAAGCCAAATCCACTAACAAAACCCTGAACAAAATTCTCATGAAAGTGGTTAACGATACTGGGAAGGACTAACATACACACATTCCTTTCACCCTATGGGCATACCATACTAGTATTCACACTTCCACTGTTGCCACACCTTTTTCTCTGGTCTATGGTACAGAGGTTGTTCTACCTCTTGAAGTCTAGATTCCATCACTTGCATTTCTCTCCATGACATGCTCAATGATGATGACTTTCATCAGGACTGTTTAGCACAACTTGAGTTATTAGATGAATGTCATCTTAATGCTCTTGACCATCTTCAAGTTTACCAAAAATGTATCAAACGTGCCTATGACAAACATGTCCATGAATGAACCTTCCAAGTTGGTGACCTTGTCTGAAAGAAAATCAACATGTAACCAAAGAGAAAAAAGTAAATGGGGAAAATTTGCTCCTAATTGGCTTGGACCATACATCGTGACTCATACTTATGGATCAGGTGCTTATCATTTATCTTCACTGATGGTAAACTTGAACCTGAGCCCCTTAATGCCTTGCATCTTTGACCATTCTACTATTGACTTTTAGTCTTAACTCACTTTCTTCCTCTTTTCATGCTCGTCCCTTGAGCGCTATCCACTTCCTATGCCATCACCAATGATTAAACAAGAATCATGTGTGTACCCATCACTTTTATCTTCTCTTAAATATGTGTACCATGGTGCTGCACATAGCATGATTTTCATGGATACTTTTTTGTGTTTTTAGATGAGATCCCATGGTCGTTTCACCTTGATTTTTGAACAAGAATCCTATTCTTCACCTTAGTCTTGTCCATGACTTAAAATCCCTCACATGGGATCCAACTCCTTGAGTCAAACTTCGATAAAAGATGACTCCCTCAAAAGGACATTTTTCTCTCTACATCGCTGCTATAAATAGACTTCCCCCTCGAAGGACAACTATGTACAAATCTTTCAAAAAAAAAAATGGAGAGAAAATAAGCTTCTGCATCGATCACTTCACGAAGACCTCAAGGAGTTAATTTTCTCATCCCATATAGACTTCATGCATCGATCAGTCTAGCTCAAATACAAGTAGAACAAATAAATAATTTTTTGTCATGGACTTTCCCATTGTGACCTTGGATCTCTTGCCAAAAGGCATGATGCCTACTACCATATAAACTACCAATTTTCTCCCTCTCACCATTCACATTTTCATTTTCTACCACCTCAAGGGACCTCTTGGAACCATGACATTTGGTGATCATGTGACTACTTTTCACCCTTAGAACAATCAATCATGCAATGTCTTTAGGGTCTTATGTTCATCAGCCCCTCCAAGGTATGACCTACTCGTTATGATCCTAACCAATCAGGTGGCTTTCTTGCCTCTTATCTTTTGACCTTCCTTATTACGTGTTGATTACATTATACAGGACTTGGCCCTCTACGCTTAACTTTGGATAATCTTCTTCTTCCACCACAATTAAAATCACTTATACCAATTTACCCAAACTCACCCATACCTAAACTAAAAATCAATCATGCCTAAAACCTACCAACTCATTCTCATACCTCCTCACATTCTTCCCTAGCTTATGGGAGAACTACGGCCACTGGAGGTCCCTTTTTGTCGGGACTATGTAGGAAGCATTCGAGGGCATAGGGCCCTTGGAGGTTAGCTCGACCACTCTCTACCCTAAACCATTCATCTTTTATTTTCCTAAATCACATTCTACCCTACTTAGTTTCCTTTTTTATCCAAAATTGGAAATGCAACCAAACAAACAACAAATTACTTTTCACCTTTATCATCATCAAACATACATTTATTATGTCTATCATTTCCTTTATCATCATCATGCATGTATTATAAAACATCTTAAAACATGACCCATATCATCATTCATTGCACAAATTAATGAATTACCAACCTAACTCAACCATGACCACAACCTAACTATGCACCATCAATGCCTAACTCACAACCCTGACTCAACCTAACTCATACCAAAAACCTAAAATCAACCATACCTAGACCATGACCTTTGACTCAACCATGCCTATGACCTAACTTGATCCATGCCTAGACCAAAAACCTAACTCCATCCATGCCTAACACACCTATCATGAATCCATCTATGCATAATAATAAAATGCTATCAACACAAACACATAATGACCATAATCATCATCATCTCTATAAATAAAATATCCACACATGTGTGTCCATATACATAATATCAAATATCTTGACACATAGATCGGTATATATAATCAAATCTCTCAAAATATCATAATGACCTCACCATCTCTAGAACGCAGCCGGTATATGATCAAGATATAAAAAACTCTCTTACATCCTCACCGTCTTCGGCACGCAAGCTAGTATATATCAAAAAATGACTAAAATACATCAAAATACAGGGATGGGCATCAAGCCTCATCCTTCCAGACATCCTCCATGTCAGTCTCTCCAGTCTCCTCCTCGGCTCTATTTGATGGCCTAGTATCATCTCACCACCTGCCATAGGTCATGGTCGGCCCCCTACTGGTACATCACCTAGAGCTGGCCTCCGATCTTGTGGCCTTACCCGATCATGTCGCGGGCTCGATGCCCCCTATGCTCTCCACTTTGTGAGTATGGGATCTCATCCTCTCACTAGAGGCTGTTGTGCCCTGTACTCTCCATAGGATAGAAAATCTATCCTGGCCACCATCAATTGATCTGGTAGTATCTGGCCTCACCCAAGGCATCCTGTAACCTAGATATGGGGGTATTTTCTATGGTGGCCCCATAGGTCCTCGGCCCTAATACCTAACATGGGACCATGTCTCAGCCCCGCCTATGAACTGGGACCCTATCCCGGTACTTATGGAGGTCCATCGGCATCAAACCCTGTGTGCCTATACACGTGCTGTAAATGCTGAATATGTGCTTGTGTAGTGTCCAAGTAACCCTAAAACCTATAACCTACGCTTGTAGGGCAGCCACCTGACCATCATCACCATCTCCATCTCCACCATGGGCCATCTGGGCCTGAAGACTAGCCACCTGTGCATGTAACTTGGCCACCTCTACCTCTAAACGAATTGGCTAATTACCCTGCGCACCATCCCCAACTAGGTAATCAGGGTTGCCACCTACCCCTGCAGGGCATCTTTCTACACTGTGATAGTGGCTAAATCTAGCTGCCCTGGTCTGGGTGGTACTTCTCATAAATGAGCCATCCACCACTATCTATATCTATCTATCACTCGGCATCATCGATCCTTCGGTCTATCACCTGCTCCTCCTACCCTATCGGCATTTTCAGCTGTGGTAGAGGCAATGGCCTCTCCATGCCATCTCTCCTATACTGTAGGAAGGGTGAGGTATATCTGTCATAGCCCAAACTATCCTATCGACCCTATCCACGGGGATTATCTCATGCTCTCCTGCATGATGCCCCTTTATCCATCTAAGTAGCTAAAGGCCAACTAACTCCTCATCCATCTATTTGTATGAGGGATAACCCACATATAGTCTCCATATAATATCTACCCTAGACAATCCCTCCAGTAACCACCGGTAATAGGCTACATCATGTGTAGCCCTGTTTGATCGCTGCTCTCTAATAACAAGCACCCATCACTTGTACCCCACCGCACACAAAACCTGACGTAAATGCATCTTCTCAAGGCATACCCCTTTGGATGCACACAAACAATGTGCTCATAGGCCTAGCGAGTGTAGAATTAAAGTGCACCACATAGACTAAACTGTGGAGCCACCCATACCCCATATCTCTCTATATAGATGTACCAAAAATTTTGGCACCAAGAAAACCGGGTCCTCGCCATCATCATGTCATGTAAGACTCCCATCAATGATCGTGGGAATCTCCCACCCTTTACATCCAATAGTGTAAAAACAACAGATCGCCTCCATCGGTAATAGTAATAGCCTCGTCTCCTCGGGATGGGATAGGTACATCTCTCCATAGCTAAGGATGGCGGTGCTGTGGAATTTCAGCTCTGCCATCCCCTCCCAAACACCATCAACATCAACTCCTCAGACACCTTTGAGGAGATCAAATATACCTACGTTCCCAATATGGGTAAGGCGTAGGATCGAGAACACATCCTCCAGGGTGACTATCATCTCACCCATCAGTAGGTGGAACATGTTGGTCATGGCATCCCATCTATCGATGAGGATGACCATCAGACTCAATTTCTAGACTGCATGTTAGTAGCATCAGACCCCACTCAAGCCCACCTCCTCCACATGCCATGCAACTCCTCGAGTTTCATTGTGCCGTAAATCATCACGAGTAGGGGTGGCACCTATCTCGCATCCTCAGCCTGATCTCTCACTTTCATCCAACAAAACAATCACATTATTAAAATAGGACCATATCTACATTCACGTATACCCATTCCCATTACCCTACCTATTTTAATTTGTTACTTACCCTGTTTATCCCCTGGCCTACCCGCCACCTTAACCCTTGACCATCACCAATGACCCCAACCCAACCCTAACCAACCGACTTACCTACCCTACACCTACCCAACCCAATATCACCTTACCTATTTACACACACCTTGATCCCTCACTTACTTCATTTTTTACCCACTCCCTAACCTTACCTATTTTCCCACACATCTATACTTTTTTCCCCTAACACTCCACCCTTACCTATTTTTACCCCTTACCTATGTTATGATTTTCACTTAAACCACTTTCCTCACCCCTATCTACCTCACCCACCCAACCTTAGGCACCTTTTGGCCCCCTTTTTCTCCAAATATGACTGGTACCGGTTACCCCTAACCAACCCTGGTCCCCCTTCAACTGGCATTGGTCACCTGCTTCATGACCGATATTGGTGCACTAGCACCGATGTCAGCTACCCTCCAAGTCGACACTTTGGTCACTATCGCATCAAAAACTTGCAATGCCCAAACCCCATTTTCCTTCAATTCCCCTTTTTCCTCCCTTCTACCCACCCATTCCTACCCAAATCCCTCCTACACCCTTCCCTACCCCTTCTTCACCTAATCCCCTCCCTCCCCACTCCTATTTTACTGGATTTCCCTCCCATAATTCAAAATTTCCTTTTCCCCAAAAAGAAAAACCATTTTTACCCACCTAACCTTTAATTCAATCTAACAAATAAAACAACAAGCGGGATTGAATCCTACCTCATCGCATACTGCCATCTATGTGGTGGCACCTTTGGCCACTGCACTGGTGGTCCCCCGATCCCTCTCCTACCTCTGCCATCACCAAATGACCGCTCGCTCTCCAATCACTCAATCCAATCAAATCAATCCAACCTAGCCTACGGATCCACCTATCAACTAACTATCACCAGCCACATGGCTCGCCAACTCAATCCTTAGTCTCACTCTGTCACTTTCCACCTTTTTTCTCTATCTCTCTTGTCATTTTCCCAATTTGCTAAAAGATAAATGATTTGAAAAATGTGGTAATTTTTCTTTTTATAACCTACCCAACTTGACCGGTGATGGTTTCACCTTGACTAACATCAGTCCTGTGCCCTAGCTTACCATGGTTGGTCCATCTTGACCGGCATCGGTTCCTTTTGTAACACTTGTTAAAACAACCCACTTGAGACCAAGGAAATTTTTTCCAAAATTTTAATGCCAAGTGAAGAAAACTTGAGAAGGCCATAACTCTTGATAGAGAGCCCGAGTTTTGGGAAAACAATGACTTTTTAGAAATCTTTGAAGTCCTCTTTGCACCGAGCTCATAAATTTTAGATTTTGATAAAGTTTAAGGGGTCAATTTTAAGGAAACGTCCTGAGACTTATATAGTGTGAGCTAGTAAATTTTGACTTAAAGGATTTGTTCAAAATTTGATTCTTTCCTTCACTCATCATGTCCAACAGACATGGAGGATTGTTCTAGGATGGTTTTAGGATGGAAAACTAGATTTGATTGGTTTGATTGAGTTGCAAATCAATTTTACAACTTTTAACTGACATAAGGGACTAGAAATTAATTGAGTTGATTTTTGCAATGTTTGAAAGATTTCCTTAAGTGTTTTAGCCCAAATTGAATTCATTTACATCATAGCATGTTCAATTTTAATGTTTCATTTTTATATCTTGGATTATAGGTTCAAACTATTCATTTTAGATAAATTATTTGCTAGGATGAAATATAAAATAGAGATCAATTTCTAAAGGATTTATTTATCATTTTTCACCTTCTAAGTGTAGACACCAAATTTGTGTCTTACGACCCCTTGTGACCCACATCTCATTTCACAACCTAACCTCATCACCTAAACCTTACACAATTATTTATTAATTACCCTGTAATTGATAAATCCACATCACCTTACCTACCACCTCATTTTTCCACCTCATCATGACCTAGTCCTAACCTAAACTAACCTAATTAAGACCTATAACTTGGTCCACACCTACACCCGTGACTAATGACCCCTTTCTCACACCCAAAACCGACCTTCTAGTCATTTGACCAAGCCCGCAACTAATCTCTCACGAGAAAGCGAGGGAAAGTGGGCTATTTTACTAAAAATAGCCTGCTTTTTCCTTCCGAAATACCGAGTTCCTACTCGGCCGCCGTCGGTTACGTAACCGCCATCGGTTCCCTGTAAATGGGCTCCCAAACCAAAAATAGTGTGGAAGGATTTTGGATCGAGAGAGAACATCGGGAGCGATCAAGAGAATCTGGATTTTTAGTTGGTGAGCGAGAGACAAGTGAAGAGACAAGAAGAGTTTGCAACAAAGGAGATCAAGCCCAAGCTATGCAACTAGATACTGAGAGCCTGTGATACTCGGTGATCATCGGGAGGGAGATATCTCATCTTCTACGTGTGTCAGGCCATCCTACCTCAGTTCTGCCTTTGTCATCAGAGTTCTTGGACCTGCATCTTCGTCAATAACTAGTAAGTTACATCTTGCATGTCCTTTTAATAATACTTCTTAGACTTTTGAATCACGGTCCTCACAAATCCATTCCTAGATCCACTACCCAAAGAATATATTGCATCTAACTATCCTTCATTTACTTCTCATCACCTCATTACCTAATATCACCCATATACTAGCCTTACAAACAACACAACTACCCTACAACAACAACCACCCCACAACACAACTAACCCACAGATCCTAGACCCTATCGATATCGGTTATCACTAACCGCCATCGGTTATTGTGATTCAAAACCAGAAATCAGCCTTTCCCCTACCTGTTTCAACAAAGCAACTTAATTGATATTTTACAGTCTTTGGTGTTAATTCATATTAGCAGGGAAATTGACCACCTTCGAAAGGAAGTTTTATATTTCTTGGGCCCAAGGAAGTTTCCTCATTTATTGTCGATCAAAATCTTGTGGTCTTGTGTTCTTATTTGTAGGTAGTCCTTCCAAGACAAAAGGAGTTCTTTGCGGTCGGCTGATCTTTCTCTCTGACGCGCACACCATCTCGACATTCAATAGGTATTCCTCCTAGCCCTAACCCTATATCTTTCTAAAAGGAATGAAAGGATAGAAGTAACTCTATTCCCGAAATTTGAAACATTAGAAGCGAAACATTTTGGCACGCCCGGTGGGACCCATTTTGGGTTTCTTTCTTTCTTGCTTGCTTTCATATAGGGAGCATACTTGTTGTTTTCTTCTTCTAAAGATATTCACAAGGTTTTGTATTATTTTGGTAAAAGAACTTGCTTTGCTTTTACATCTTGCATTAGTGAAAGTCATCTCTTTTGCTTCATCGAACATCATTTTCGATTTGGGTTTAAAACACATGCATTGCATTCCTGCTTGCTATTTTCAATTCTAGTGAACGTAGATTAAGTAACAGGTCGTACACGTGGGGGTGATATCCACGGTATTGACAAGAAATTAATCTTACTTTCACTGCACAACACATACCGAATCACTTCACAATTAACTCAACAGCTCAAACATCCCCCCTTTTCCGCGGTATTCCTCCGCCCGATTGAGGTAACCTTATGAGCCAAAACAAACTGGACATTTCCCCTAAGTCTTTTGTTTAGGATTCTGACATCATTCTACGTTTAAAGGCATAAGCCCATGATAATTAAAATTAACCCTAGGGTTAGTCTCTGGATTTACGTGTGCATCTTGCTGGTTTTTAGTTTTGTTTTCTCTATCATACTCTGTCTTCTGTAATCAATAATTTGACAAGTGTACTAAGCGTTGTTAAAAAAATCAAATCAGCACTTCTTATATTTTTATACCGGTCTTATTACATCGACATCGGTTACCCGATCGATGTTGGCTATAGTATAACCGACATCGGTTATCAAACCGATATCGGTTCTTGTCTTTTCGAGTTCGACAAACCGAGAAACCTACCAATTTTACCGATCGAGTTTGTTTTACGTTCTGATTGAAACCCTCGTGAACTCCTGTCCATGGTTGTTATCACTCGAAAGCAAGCCACCACCATGGTTTCACATGCTTGCTCTATTTCTTTTCTGAATCACCCCCTTCACATTACGTGGGAATCCTACGGATACCAATGAGGTTCCTAAAATACCTATGGGAGATAAAGAATTTGCCAAATTTCGGATGCTAATCCTAGTCTTTGTCAGATAATACTATTTGTCTCATGCCCTTGACCGTACACCCGATGGTCAGCTCCTTGTTGGTATGCCTATTAGTATAGGTACTCATTTATCTCCCACTCCACTTTGATGACACTACTTGCTTCCCGCATCTTTAGCCCCGTCTCCCAATCCGATGGCTTCAGAGGTTCATACGACACATATTAGCTTTCCTTTGGTTAATCTTGGACCCCACATATCATTACCACCGACTGCCCCTACCTCATCTCTCTTGCAGACCACTCCGTTCATGACTTGCTCTCTGCCACCTATCCACACGAGCTTTCCTTCTCAAGCTCCGCCTACCTTTTCATTCCCATACACGTATCCAGTGACCTCAACATCCTATATGGGACATCCCTATTCGGTCGCCTCAACATATTCATCCTCCATACCTTATCAACACTTAACCCCACCATTGTCTAGCGGAGGCCCTTGGCCCAATTTGCCTCCGTTTACCACAACCACACCCTCATCTCATCCAACCATAGATTTCATCAAACAAATGATGGACAAAATGCAAAATCTGGAGGCTTCTGTTTCAGGAAGTCATAGCGCCTTGACATACGAGAAAGTTTGTCGGGAGCCTATTCACCCTTCTGTCCCCCTTCATTCATATCCTCCTCAATGGGAGTTGCCGAAATTTACTCGTTTTAATAGTAAAGAGGATCCTCAACAACACTTGCGATCATTTAGACATGCTTGTTATTTGATTGCTCATGATGATGCCTTGTTACTCCGCACCTTTCCCATGTCCTTATCAGGACCCACCTTGGAGTGGTACAGTGCTTTAACCCAGCACTCAATCTTCTCTTTTAACCAACTAGCCCAATCTTTCTTGGATCATTTCTCCATTAACATTGCCAAGAAAGTATCTATCACCGACCTTTATGCCATCCGACAATTCGAAGACGAATCTATCGTAGATTTCGTTGGACGATGGCGTGGCCTTATCAACCAACTTACATATGCCTTGCCTCAAAGCTAAACTTATCAAACTTTTACGCTGGCTGCTGCGCTAAGCACATCTCTCCTACCCTCAAATTCAAAATTTCTGTACATTTGATGAGGCCTTTACCATGGCTCGAAATTAGAAATTCAAGCCTTAGAAGAAGAGAAATTGCGGTTGCTGCAACAAAAACCCCAATTTCGAACTCCAGATTCTACCAATAAGCCAAACACCACCCCTCCTCACGCGTCCACTTCTTCGAAATCAAAAGGATCTTTCCACGCGGTGATGGTCAAATCTCAAACACCGTCTAATACCCCACCAAAACCACCTATAAGTACAAAGCCGAGCCCATAAATTACATTCCCTTGGGAGAAACTTATGGTGTCATCTTGGAAAAATTGCTCAAAGCGGAGCTATCACCTTGCCTCTGTTAAACCCCACTCCGGGTTTGATTCCACCCACGCTATACCTTCTGGTACAAAGAAAATGACTTCGTAACTTTCACCGCGTAAAAGGAGATAGTCATGAAAGCTGCAAGATGTTGAAAAACATAGTGCGGGAAATGGTTGACGCAAGTGATATAACCCTCGATAACCCTAATGCCCCGCCAACCAAAATTTGAAAATATTCAACAAACCGTTCCCAAATCACTCTTCTAACAATAGCATAGACTAGGATATCTTAGCCGAGGAAAGTGTTCATGAGATCCATGTTTGTCTTGACTCCCACCAAAAGCCTCTATCGAGAAAATTTTGAATCAAGCCTCTTCACTAACGCAGGGCCCGAACCTCCTTCACCACCATCAAACCAAGGCGAAATCATTCCTTTACCCATAAAGGAGTTAAGCGCCTGAGACTTTTCTTCTCATCGATGAGTCTTCTTATACCACATCCCTACAGAGCTGCTAACGGATGTTATCTAACTTATCTATTTCCCAAATGACTCCTCCTACCGCTCTTGCTTTGCACAAGAGGAAGGCTCACCATTCCTTTTGCCATCCTTAGATGAGAAATCTCTTGCACCGACATCACCGAATTCTTTAACCATAACAGACCCTCTCAAACATGCCCTCCTGCCTATTAGTTCTTCATCACCTAAATCTTTTCAACGACCAGTCGACCTCTTAACATCTATTGATACAGTGCCTCATCTACCCCCTGTATCACACCCACAGTGGACTGGAATCACAACCCGTCTTTCTTCCGTACAAAATTTACAATTCACGCCTGAAGACTGTTATTCTCCAGAAGATAGACGAGTCCTATGGGAACATTTGAGTACCCCCTATTCTACTCAAATGCAGATGACCGATCCAGATACCTCTACCATATACCCGAAGTGTTTACAGAAACTCAAAATGCCTATGTCCTCATCTTCATCCCCCGAATCTCTACCAAGTATCTCATCCACCTCTATTAACCTAACCAAATCTTCCCCTACACTTGGGACCTCACCAATACCCAGCCTAACACACCCACCTAAGTGACTAGATTTATCCAAAAATAAAGCCGCCCCACCACTTAGGAGACAAACTCCATCCATGCCTCTATCACAATCAAAACCATCATCGTCACACCTACCTTCCATATTGGGACCTCATCCCTCCACCTTGCATCAATATATCATACCTCCTGCGTTTTCTTCAAAACAACCTATGCCTCCTACACCCATACAGAGATCAAAGGATATATCAACGTTGTCACCCCACGTATCCTGTCCACCCATCAACCCTAAACAAACTCCATCATCAAAGGATTTATTTTCTGTCACTCCCCTTTCTCCATGGTTGTTCCCCGCTACCACGTCATCTGTAGCCTCATCATCTAACCAGCTGAATGTAGCTCCTGCGCCAAAGAAACCATGTTTAGTGAAAACCACGTGTCAACACCCCTTGGCTAAACCACCACCCGTACGAACCAACCATGCCCAAACATTACCAAAACCCACACAACCAATGCCCTCATCCTCCTCCGATTTTGACCCACTCAAAGGATCTTACGCTAAAATCCTTCCTATGTTGGTGGAGAATGTGACCATTTCCCTACCCCCACTTAGACCTTATGACCCATCTAAGCCTCGACCTATAGGTTATGATGAGTCTAAAACCTGCGCTTATCACCGCACACAGGACATGATGTGGAGGGATGCAAAGCTTTAAAAACCATCCTTAAGGATCACCTCTCTCAGATAGAAAGGTTAAGAAAGACAACTTACGAAGGGAGAGACCTTTAGCTTCAATTCCCTCTCCTATACCATCTGTCCCCGCCTCACCAAGATCTATCATTATTACAACCCCACCTCTTGAAGACCATGATTTATCCCAACCATCTTCCTCATCTCAGGTCTACGAGATTAATATGATTAGTGTTGCTACTCGAGCGTAGAAAAACAACGAGAAAGCAAAAGAAAGCACACCTGCGTCCTCTCTTTCTCCTTCCACCATCCCGATCGCACCACCACCCAAAGTGGTTGTTCATGGACCCGCTTACCCCGTCTCTAATGGAGTTGCCCATCGAGCCATGATCAAACAGCTTCACCAATCACCCGTAAAAATGACACTTTATGATCTAATTCAGACTTCTGAATCTCATCGACAAGCTCTCGTTGAAATTCTTCAAGGGATCGAGGTCTTACCTAATGAAACCCTGCCTGTTACCTCCATTCTTACACCCAATCACATTACTTCTCTCACCAAACAATCCACTGCCCCAACTTCTTCTATCTCTGTACAACAAGATGCTGTAGTCAGTTTCTCCAAAGACGAAATTGTTGACTTTGGTATAGAAGATCCTAACCCTGCTCATTTCATCTTAGCTTACGTCCGGGACATTCAGGGTACGTCGTGTTATGATTGACGGGGGTGCTAGCCTAAACATCATCTCTTCAAAATCCTTCCAACAAATGAATATCCCTTCTAGCTACATGTGTGCCAATCCCATCATGTTGCGGTCATTCAATGATGCTATTACCTCTACCTTAGGCACCGTGATCCTTAACATTCGTGTAGGACCACGTACTTTACCTGAACTCTTCTATGTCCTTGAGGGAGAGTTCCAATACAATATATTGCTAGGTCGCCCTTGGATCCGGGCTATGGGATGCGTTCCCTCAACCTTACATAGATGCATAAAATTTGACTACGAGGGAAGTCCTGCACCGTAAAAGCTGATCCTCCCCCTTTAAAACCTACAATATGATATATCGCCCTAATGATGTGCTTGTACCAATCAAGACACCCATTCATTCAACCAAACCATCCTCTTCAAATGTGCCTCAACCATCCACCTCAACCGCACCTACACCTTCAAATGAAACCACTGTCGCAAAAACCACTTCCCTTCCCGCATTTAATATCCCAACCGCATGAGACCCCTTAGTAGATGTTTTTCAATGCCTTATCTTTGGGGAGTATCGCTTTATATAACGTTAGTTCTTTCCATACCCCACAGGAGTACGGACAGGTACATGCACATCCTACCTATGACCGTCGTGTGGGGGAAGTAATCCCCTACGGACCACCTCACTGCCGCACTAACCTAACATATGGGGGTGTCGACGCATCTTCCGTTGCCCCTGAGCCCCCTCTTGGTGTGGTTCCTTTCAATCCGATTTTCAATACGACAAATCGTCGTTCACCCTTACCTTCTTGACTCATTTGTGCTTGGAAAGGCTTTGGTTTTGGTCTTTATGAACAAGGCCGACATATAATCATCCCCAGTAACTACACGCAAGCACAATGATCGTAGTGGTCTCGGATTTCGGGAACACTTACACCGAAGGAACCTCATGTCAGTTGTCTTCTAGAAGACAACGACGTCACCCCTACCGAACCATCATCACCCATTTTGCCTTTGTCACCCACAGAGTCGATAGATCCTGAATCTATCCCTCCTAACTTTTTTTTTTCATAAATGCTATCTTCCTAGGTCCTCTCACTTATCAACGCGATAATGAGGACACCTCTTCTATCCCCCTTCTGTATCCAGACATGATTGAAGAGGACTCACCTTCAATTAACGTTGTTGAATGCCAGGATGATGACTCCATCCTCACTTACCTTGGCGCGGATGACTCTTATATTCAACGCGCCTTACCATCTGAAACTCAAACCATGCTGAACGAATCTACTATTGAAATCAACATCCACACGGAGGAGGATCCTCACATTGTGAAGATCGGACAATCCCTTAACACATCAGAACAAGTCACCTTTACTACCTTTCTCCGTGCTCGCAACCAAGCTTTCGCTTGGTCCTACGCTGACATGCCAAGAATTGATCCTGACATTGCCGTCCATAACATTACACTGAAACCCGATTCCAAGCCAATTAAATAGAAATTGAGAAAAATGCATCCACGCATTGCCCTCTTGGTCAAAGAGGAGCTTCAACGACTTCTTTCTGTTTCCTTCATTCTGCCTATTGACTATCCTCAATGGATTTCTAACATCGTACCTGTCACTAAAGCGATGGGGGGAATTCGGATATGCACGGATTTCTGGGATCTCAACCTCGCTTGCCCTAAGGATGACTTCTCCCTACCTAGTATTGACCAACTTGTTGATCTCACCTTTGCAGGCCATGAGATGCTCTCTCTTATGGATGGCTTTTCGAGGATCAACCAAATTTTGGTTGCACCGCATCAACATAAAGCGCCTTCATAACTCCTTGGGAACCCTTCATTGCCGTGTAATGCCATTTGGCCTTAAGAATGCTAGTGCAACCTATCAGCGGGCTATGACCTACATTTTTCATGACATTATGCACACTATCCTTGAAGATTACGTCGATGATCTTCTTGGCAAATCTAAACATCGCAGTGAACATCTCGATGTTTTAACCATTATTTTTGATCACTGTTACAATATTCTGTCCGTCTTCAACCAAAGAAATGTGTCTTTGGTGTCCTTTCAGGAAAACTTCTCGGCTTTATTGTCTCTCTGCGTGGCATTGAGGTTGACCCATCTAAAGTCAAAGCTATTCTAGAAATGCCCCCACCTACCAATCTTAAACAATTGCGTAGTTTACAAGGTAAGCTCCAATCTATCCGACGTTTCATCTCCCAACTCTCGGATCGATGTCAACCTTTCCATCACCTCCTTAAAAAAGACATTGACTTTCAATGGAGTGAAGAGTGCCACCAAGCCTTTGAGGCTCTCAAAGCTTATCTCTTGCAGCCACCCGTGCTTATCCCACCCCAGGATGACCACCCTTTCTACCTTTATCTTTCCACCACCGACCACGCTGTAGGGGCCATGCTTGCACATCGTGACTCTGAGAATCGAGAACAAGCCATTTATTATATAAGTCGTACTTTGGTGGACTATGAGACTAGGTATACACATGTAGAAAAGTTGTGCCTAGCCCTATCATTCGTGGCCACCAAACTCCGACACTACCTTCTGAATCACAAAACTTTCGTCATCACCAACACGGACCCCATCCATTACATGTATGCCAAACCTCATCTAAACCAATGCATCGCCAGATGGCTCATGCTCCTCGCCGACCTCGACCTTGAGTTTGTCCACCAGAAATCAATCAAAGGACAAACCATCGCAGACCAACTTGCGGAAGCCCCTTTACCAGGGGAACAATTTACCAATTTTACATTCCCGACGAACTCATCACCACTCTTTCACTCTAGGGAGGAGTCATATCCAATGACCCTCTTCTTCGATGGATCCAAATGCCGGCGCAGTGTGGAGGAGCCGACATTGTTCTCATTCCTCTCGACGCCGAGCCTATGCCTCTCTCATTTTGACTCGATTTCCCTTGCACTAATAATACTGGCGGAATACGAGGCCCTTGTTCAGGTCTCCAAGTTGTGTTACGCTTAGGTATCAAATCTATCAATATTTTTGGTGACTCTCAATTGGTAGTCAATCAAGTTATGGGCATCTACCAATGCAAAAATGAGGAACTTCAAAAGTACAAACACTATGTGGATTCACTTTTAGCCTTATTTACTCGCTATTCTATCCAAACCATTCCCGCTCCACTAAAAATTTGCGGATACTATGGCTTGCTTAGCCTCACAAATTCCAGCTTCATCAACCGACTCGACATTTTCGTCTTGGTCCAATAACTCTTTGCCCCATCTTATTCAGCCCCGGTTGTTTGTATGATAAATAATGTGTCTCTGTTAATTCGCGAGGATACTTGGTATCACCAATTCCACGACTACCTTACAACCTTTGTTCTCCCATATGACCTTACTAGTACCGCAAAGCGTTTATTTCTTAAACGTGTTTCTTGTTATGTTGTTATGGGGGAGTCCTTTATAAACGTGGCTTTGATGGCATCCTCCTTCGATGTCTCATCGGTGCAGAGGTCACCCATACCATCCAACAAGTCCATGACGGTATTTGTGGCAGACATTTCAGCGGCCTTGCCGTGGCCAAACGAATCCTTTGCCTAGGTTATTATTGGCCTACTCTCAATAACGATTGCTACGAATATGTTAAGCGTTGTGTTATGTGTCAACAACATGCCAACCTTCAACATACTCCTAGCCACCTATTACAGGTCACCCGAGATCTTTGGCCTTTCTCACAATGGGGTTTAGAACTTATTGGTGAGATTCATCCGTCCTCTTCGCAACGTCACCGATGGATTATCACAGAATCGAATATTACACAAAATGGGTGGAGGCTATTCTACTCATTTCAACTAAAAAGAAAAAATTGTAGAGTTCATTAACCACCACATTATCTTTCGTTTTGGTGTTCCTCATTGCCTGATAACAAATAATGGAAAATCTTTCAAAAAAAGTTGTTGCAGGACCTTTGCGACAACTTTGGTATCAAACTCAGCTTCTCATCACCCTACTATCCACAAGAAAATGGGCAATCTGAATCCTCTAATAAAACCCTAACCAAAATCCTCATGAAAGTTGTCAATGGATCCGGAAGAAATTGGCACGATCACATCCCCTTTGCCCTTTGGGCTTATCGTACTAGCATTCGTACCTCCACTAATGCCACACCTTTTTCTTTGGTATATGGTACCGAGGCTGTCCTGCCTCTCGAAGTACAAATACCCTCCCTTAGAATATCTCTTCAGGATATTCTCACCAACGATGATTTCCGCCAAGAGCGGTTAGCCCAATTAGAGCTTCTTGACGAGCGTCGTCTTACAGCTCTTGATCACCTCCAAATCTATCAAAAACGTATCAAGCGTGCTTATGATAAGCAACTTCATGAGCGTACCTTTAAGGTTGGTGATCTTGTCCTCAAAGAGAATCAACATGTAACCAAACTAGAAAAGAGCAAACGTGGAAAATTTGCTCCTAATTGGATTGGGCCTTATATAATCACTCACACTTATGGATCAGGCACTTATCGTTTAGCTTCGCTTAATGGTAAACTGAGCTTGAACCCCTTAATGCCTTGCATCTTCGACCATTCTCTTTGTTGAATTTAGTGTTATATCACTTCTTATCTACCGCCGCTCATCCCTTGAGCTCACTTACCACCACATACACTTTGTTTCCTACACCTCATAATAAAAATCAAGCTCACATAGTTTGATTCTCACTTCACCTCAGCAATGCCTTCCTTTTTAGTCTAGTCCATGACTTCAAAGTATTAAAATAAGCCGTATTCTTATGGGATTTTCTTGAGTCAAACTTCCTACAAAAACTAGATGCTTCACGTCAAAAGGACATCTAGCTATCTACCTTATATATAGACTGCTCCCTCGAAGGACAGCTATATGCCAAACTATTGCTGCTATTATATATAGACTGCTCCCCCGAAGGACAGCTATGCACTAAAATCATATCTGCTACTATAAATAGACTGCTCCCTCGAAGGACAGCTATACACAGTCAGCCTTTATCAGAAGCTTCTCACATTGATCAGCTTTGTGAAGACCTCAAGAATAGTACAATCAATATCCCTTGTAGACTTCCCGCATCGATCAGTCTATATTCAGTAAAATAAAAGCCTCATTCAAAAGAACTTTTGAGTCATGGACTTGTCTATTTAGGGTAGGTTCTCTTTCGTCAGAACACTCACTTTGTAACAAGTTCTCTGTACCTCAGCTATATCATCCACCTCACCTCACCATTTGTTTCAACTCAAGGGACGTGACGTACACCCGATATATTGTGATCATACAACTCTTTTCACCTATTGACTTCTTGTCTATGCACGGTACCTAGGGCTTTAAGCTCGTTCTACATTGTGTGGTTTGTTTAGCTCTTTTCACCTACAGAGCACTCTTTCCTCTTTACCTCGCATCTAGGATTATGTGTTGATCTTAATCAGGACATGGTTCCCTTCTACTTGGGTAGGCTAACTTTCGCTTCCCTTATACCTTTTACAACATCACCAATTCATTACCAACACCAACAACCTTACCTTACCAATATTAATATCAATATTTTTACCAACCAACCAATTGCCTAAACCATACCAAATTGCCTAAATTCACCTCTCCCTGGTCCTAAGGGAGAACTACATCGGTCTGAGGCCCCTCCTTGCTTTGTGCAATGGGCTATGTAGGCAGGACTTCGGAGACATGAGGTCTCCCAAGGTTAGCTCGACCATCCCCTACCATAACCTATCATGTGGGTAAATATAAATATTTTTGTGTATTTCTATTTAATCACATTCCTCTTTATCCTTTTTCAAAACACCCAAAGTCAAAACGAAAACATTCTTATTATTATCATAACTCAAATCAACATACATATTCAGTCTTATTTAGATGTTAAACAAATACATCTTCTCTATCATCGACACGCAGTCGGCATCCTTATTTATTCTTATACCTTGCTAAAATTTATTTAGACCCTCACGCCTCATCCCAAACCAGGTGATGATCGTGATCGTCGACGCCTATTGCGGGCCTCTCTGTTCTCAAAGGTACCATGGCTATTGTACCGCCCACTGATCTGCCAATCTCTCCTGTAACATATGAATACGCCCTCTCGCATGGAGGAATCCAACCTCTAGTCTCTCCACCCGTGACTCCGCACCCGCTAACAATCCTCTTGTCTCATTCATCTGCGTTTGGAGCTGATGAACTAAACTCTGCAGACGATCCCTCTCCGCTATAATCACAACTATGTTAGGGCGATCACGTACACCTCGCAGCTCTGCTACCCACCATAACCTATAGGCCTCTGTCGCGTTCTCGCATCCATAACCCTGCGATCGGCTGCTATCTCCTCTCGGCCCTTCTAGAGGTGAGAATGCTTGCCTCGGTGTTGATCCTCATATATGGTCTATAAGCCAGGGGTATATCTGCACAAATCCAAATTTTCACCGCACGTGATCTAGAGGAATCCTCTCATACTCACCTAGTGCGTGCCCTGCGATCCACCTCAATCGCTCTACACCCCTCAACTCCTCAGCTATGTTCTCTGTTACCATATAGTTCCCGTAAGGCCTCCAATAGATATCCGCAATCGTCACCCTCTCCCATACCTGCCTGTAATACTCAATGTCACCCGTCACGGCCTGGGATCTCACCTCTTGTTCTATCTGGACCCATCGTCTGAATCCCAACCTTTGTACTCGGTCTCTCTCCCGATTGGATGGGTCGGCCTATTGGTCGCACACAAACAATGTGCTCATAGGCCCAACAGTGTAATAAGTATGAACAATCCAGTGTCATCCTGTGATTTCACCTACAAGCCCATAAACCCCTGTATAGCTCCGCCAAATATGCAGGTGCCCATGTAAAAGTCACATTCCTCTCTATCATCTCCCAAATAACACACATCAATGCTTTTGGAAACCTTCCCCCATCCGCCTCGGTAATGCATAATACCCTACCGCTATCATTAATATCACCTTAACCTTGTCTCCTCGGGTGTGTTGCATACATTATCCCATATGTGAATGTCAAACCTGTTGTGTCAAATCTCTCGTGCGTATGGACCAAATCTTTGTTGTTATCGCTCCCGCGCCGCGCTAGGTAATGCCTCGATATCTTGGTTTTCTGTAATAAGGAGTCTCAAAATACGGAACACATCTTCAATGTTACTTATCATCTCCCTGCATTGGCGGATAGAAGGTATTCTTCTCTGGATTCCATCTTTCAATCAACACCTGCAACATAGCATGGTTATGTGCGATTCGTGAATAATAGCGGATTCCACTTAACCCCAAACGATTTATCAATGTCCATTCAACTGGTGTTACATCCGCTCGGATTCGTGACAAGTATTTGGCTGTACACTATCATTCATCCTCGGCCCCGCCCTCTCGCATACATCACAACAACAAATAACCATTCAATCCATCGAATCCCTAAAGTTTTTTTTTCTCACATTCTGGAAATTCCTCCAGTAACCGGTATCGGTTATAAATAACAGTGCAGATTCGTTCAAGAATCGATACCGGTTATCCTAACCGCTATCGGTCACATGCCAATTACATACACCTTGCCTAAACAACCACCTATGACAATAAATTGATCGTTTATTCCTCTCTGTATACACGGACATACCAAAACCCACGATTACCTACCCCATAACACTCACCTCACCTATAACCCTTGCTATCACGTTTTATTTCTCATATCTACCCACTTAATCTCCCTCCTCCTATTCACAAAACATGCAAA
The DNA here is from genome assembly GCA_018340775.1 of Taxus wallichiana var. yunnanensis. Lineage (NCBI taxonomy): Eukaryota > Viridiplantae > Streptophyta > Pinopsida > Cupressales > Taxaceae > Taxus > Taxus wallichiana. The sequence goes on from CM031240.1 coordinate 69,365,468, forward strand.
CACCAAATTACAACCAAATCATTTACCTCTTGGGCTGCGGCAGCTTGCGGTGGAACTTGTCTTCCTCTCGTCCATGCCTCGCTTTGGATGCTTCTCTTGATTCACCATGCTCACCACCCTCTTCAAATATAGCTTGGATTTCTGTCTTCTTGATCTCAGCCCACAATCACGTTACCTGTCTCTTTCCTACTTATCACTCAAATCTCTCATGCAATTACTTGTCTTATTCGTTAAAACATCGTCACATTCATGTATTTAATATCTTGCATGCCTCTCAAAATAAGAACTTTAGTTGCCACCTACGCTTTTCTATTTTTAGAAAAATCTCATTTTGGAATAACTAGTATCGGTTACCTAACCGATATCGGTCTATACTATACCGACATCGGTTATCTAACCGACGTCCGTCACATACCCTTTTTCAAAACATAGTCCTTTTCTTTATTTTTTATCTAATTTTTGGAGGCGCCCGCCTCTTTTTCCTGCATACCAACACCGATAGCTATAATCTTTTCATCAAATCCACATCTCATTACGATTTCATCCATATCATCTATCTACATTACCAAAACAAACAAATCATCAACAAACGATATCAAAACCATTAATCTATATACCATTTGGATCCAACTTAACAGCTACATACATACATTTTCATAAAATCAGCGACAAAACATACAACATTTCATAATACAACATGTCAATTAAACTCATCATTTATATCTACATACATCCCATCAACAAAAGACATCAACATCATTAATATATAACACCATGTAAATCCAACTCATCATACATCAAATATCACAAACCATCGACAAAACATTTAACGCATTTTGAACACAGCATGTGAATCAAAACATCATATCTATATATATATACAATGTTTCCAATATACAATGTGCCCTGCATCGGGGCCTCTGTGATCTCATAATCCAACAAAGCCGGCGTGCAGGCCGCAATAACCATCAAAAACCTCAACATGGCTTGCAGGCCGGTCTCTCATATCAAAAACATACTCGGCTCGCAGACCGGTATCAACTATACAACTCATACTCGGCTCGCAGGCCGGTATACAATAAATGAATGAATGAATCAATGAATACATAATATGTAGGCACGCAGGCCTCTATAAACATAACTGGTTCGCAGACCGGTGCCCATATCCAATATACAAATACAAAAACAATGTCGGGATCCCTCAGCTCTCCCCACCGCCCTCAGCACCTCTCCCTGCTGGTCCCTGTGGTGCCTCTCGCCTCCTGTATATGACACACAGTTGTGGCTGCACCTCCCTGCGATCTCTGACTATGAGAGGTCTCTACTCTATAGGCTGCATATGGCTGATACTCAGCTCCGGTACCATCAAGAACATCCTGATAGTACCGGGCCTCCGCTCTCGCCTCCATATACCTGTCCCGCGCCACCATCGCTGCTGGGGCTGGTCCCCTAACTCCTACTACCAGTGCCCCCTGTGCCTGTGTTGGTGCCGCTGGTGGTGCCTGTGGGGTAGGGGGTGGTACTGTGCGCTTCTTTGGTGGTGCTACATACTGTACTGTGCTGCGGGCTCGGGTGGTGGTGCTTGGCATGTCTTTGGTACACTGCTGTGTGTACCACGAGCTGGGCTAGCTGCCCCTATAAAACACCTATCTGTGCCTGTGCAGCAGCCAGTTGCCCCTGTAATAGCTGCACTGACGACCCCGAGCTGATCTCACTCTGCTCTGCTATCACCACCGCGCAAGTCGGGTGTGCAGGGGTATCTTTACCCTCGTTGCTCTCGACAGCCCACCAAACCATATATGCTCCCGTACAGCCCAGCATCATCTACAGTGTCATCTACCGACCTCTCGGAACCTAATCTAGATCCACGGGTTGTGGTGTGCAGCGGTGGGGCCTCTACATCATCCCTCCGGTACTGAGGGAAGTGAGGGGGCTCATCCTGTCGTAGCCCCATCTGCCTGCGTACCCTCTCTGGGGTATCCTCTCATACTCTCCGGCCTCCATCCCTGCTATCCGAATGTGTACTGTATCCACTGCAATCGTCTCGGGCTCCTCCACGGGGGTGATGACCTCTATACGGTCTCCATACAATATCTGCCGCTGTCAGGCCCTCTAATAAATGCCTGTAATAAGCGATGTCCCACCCTGCAAGCACTGCTCGTGGCTGGCCCACGACCCCCAACCACCTCTGAAAGCCGTATCTATATATGACCTGTGGCCCTGGCTGCTGGGGTAATCCTACTGGTCTAATGCATATGATGTGCTCATATGCCCAACAGTGAAGCAAAAATGTCGAACAAATCCCAAATCGCCTCATCCGCGATAGCCCCATGACTCTCTATATAAGCGCACGGGTATACTGGTGCCCAAGCATAACATGTGTGCTCCTCCACCATCTCATGTACCACCCCCATCAGCGCTCGTGGAAAGCGGCCTCCCTCTGAGTCTGGGAGGGCGAAGTAGGTGATCCCGATCATCATCAACATGGTAAGTCGTGTCTCATGTCGGTGCGCACGGTACATATCCCCATACCCGATACTCGACGCTGTGATATGTCAATAGCGCGGCTGCATCCCCAAAAACCTGTAGGATGCTGTCCATGGCTGTCTCTGCATCCACCTGAAAGACTGCCTCTCCATCGATAGGTAATCGAAGGATGCGATACACATCCTCCAATGTGATGGTCATCTCTCCAGTCGGGAGATGGAACACATTGGTCACCGGATCCCATCTCTCGATGAGGGCAACCATCAAACTATGATCTCTGTCGATCGCTCTGTATCGCTGGACTCCGCCGAGTCCCACCTCGCGCATGATAGCCCAGTGTGCTGCGGACACATGTGGTCGCATCCGGCTCAACAGTGGGGGCATCCTGTCCCGCATCATCAGCTGCTGACGTGCCTGCAAAACCAACCCACTACATTAGCCCTACTCTTTATCACAACATCTACTTTACCCTCTATACCCCCTTTTATCCCCCCGACCACACCCCGACTCTCTAACACACCCCTCTACCCACCTATCTTCTACAATATCCCCCTCCCTCTTCACACCCAAACAAACAACCCACATCATACTACCACGAAACCGAAACGATACCCAAACAACCAAATCCAACAATCGACACAACTTAAATCATACCAAAACACCCCTACCCCATCCCAAAACCATACTCACAACACCTAAACCACAACCAACAATTCAACACCAAAACATACAAATCACTACAAAACTACGTCATACGGTCACCCATAACCGACCCGGTCTCTCTCTCCACCGACGCCGGTCAACTACCGACCGACACCGGTCACCACCGATCAACCCTGCCCCTAGATTTTCTGGACCGATGCCGGTCGCTTAGTGACCGACATCGGTCGCTGTAAAAATTACCGAGCCGAACCCGCGTGGCTACCCAATTCATTTTTTTTCCTATTTCTCCCTACATACCCACCCAAACACCCTAAAAACCTACCCACCCAACCGCCTTGGCCTATTTAGCCTATCTACCCTTTCCTCTTTTCATATAACTTCCATTTATTCATTATTTTCTCCAAATCTAAGATTCCTACCCGAATCCCAAATACAACATAATACCATTAAATTCACATAATGAAGGGTTTCGAACCTACCGGTACGATGACACGTCGTCGTGGTGGGATAGGTGGTGGTGGTCCAGCTGGTCCAGCACCTCCTGCTCCTCCTGGCTGTGCCATGGCTCAAACTCTGCTTTGTTGGGTCCTCTACCAATCAACTGCTGCCTGCTACTCACTCGGGCCCACCAATCAACTCACTTCTCCACTCAACTAGTGCCACCTCAGCCAACAAATGCACCAATATCACTATTCCACCTCAGACACCCCAAATCGGTTTTCAAATTAGAAATGTGACAATGACAGGCTGTATTTTTCTTTTTATAGGTTTTTAACATAGAACCGACACCGGTCAAATCGTGCCCTAAGGAACTGGCATCGGTTACCTAACCGGTACCGGTCATAGCTAACCGATATCGGTTTTGTCTTTATTCACCCAACTTTCTGCCCCTATTTACTAATCGCCCTTTCTCCCAACATCGCCTATATCCACCTTTGTTGAACACCATTTGTTCACCTATCCGGCCCGACCCAAGGCCTCACCCTAACCATTTGGCCCGACCCAAGGCCGCCACCCAACAACTTGGCCGACCTAAGGCCTCACCCTAACCATTTGGCCCGACCAAGGCCTGCAAGGCCACCCAACAACTTGGCCTCGACCCAAGGCCTCAACCTACCTATCCGGCCTGACCCAAGGCCTCACCCTAACCATTTGGCCCGACCCAAGGCCGCAACCCAACAACTTGGCCCGACCCAAGGCCTCAACCTACCTATCCGGCCCGACCCAAGGCCTCACCCTAACCATCCGGCCCGACCCAAGGCCTCAACCTACCTATCCGGCCCGACCCAAAGCCTCACCCTAACCATCCGGCCCGACCCCAGGCCTCACCCTACCCATCCGGCCCGACCCAAGGCCGTAACCCAACAACTTGGCCCGACCCACGGCCGTATCACTTCAATACCTTACCCAACATCAACAACATACACTTTTATCCACCCATCATGTAGCTTTTTGTTCCATCGAGCTCACCTGTTCGTGTTTTAGCATGATTAGGGTCCCTGACTTGATCTGTCGACCAACTTTGCCTAGACCTAGACCGTGACATTTATCTCAACCAAACCAACCATTTGGTACTGCCGAACATGCCTAAACGTTCCTGTACCTTACCTGTTATATACCCTGGAGCTACTTCCTATGCCTTGGATACCAGGATTATATCACCCTTGTTTGGATAAACTATCGACCTTTGCCTATGCATTGCTGGTTTGCTCATCAAATCATGTACCCTAGTCGCACTATTGCATTTCAATGTGCGTCTGCTTCCTTGGACTTACCCCACCTTTTCCCCATCATCTCTACACCATTTACCCTTTATCAACCCTATCCCTGATTTCAAGTTCTCTCAACCTGTGATAGATTTGAGGGGGATTACCTATACCCTTAACAGGAGAAACCACTTCATATTATTGTCTGTGCAGCTTTACAAAACAAGCTACATGACAATAAGGGGCTAATGTAGACACCAAATTTGTGTCTTACGACCCCTTGTGACCCGCATCTCATTTCGCAACCTAACCTCATCACCTAAACCTTACACAATTATTTATTAATTACCTTGTAATTCATAAATCCACATCACCTTACACTGCCACCTCATTTGCCACCTCATCATGACCTAGTCCTAACCCTAAACTAACCTAATTAAGAACTATAACTTGGTCCACACCTACACCCGTGACTAATGACCCCTTTCGCACCCAAAACCGACCTTCTAGTCACTTGACCAAGCCCGCAACTAATCTCTCGGGAGAAAAGCAGGGAAAGTGGGCTATTTTACTAAAAATAGCCTACTTTTTCCTTACCGATACGGTTCCTACTCGACCGCCGTCGGTTATGTAACCGCCATCGGTTCCCTGTAAATGGGCTCCCCAAACCAAAAATAGTGTGGAAGGATTTTGGATCGAGAGAGAACATCGGGAGCGATCAAGAGAATCGGATTTTTACTTGGCTAAGCGAGAGACAAGTGAAGAGACAAGAAGAGTTTGCAGCAAAGGAGATCAAGCCCAAGATTGCAACTGGATACCAGAGCCCTGTGATACTCAGTTGATCATCGAGAGGGAGATATCTCATCTTCTGTGTGTCAGGCCATCCTACCTCGCCCGCCTTTGTCATCAGAGTTCTTGGACCTGCATCTTCATCAATAACCAGTAAGTTACATCTTGCATGTCCTTTTAATAATACTTCTTAGAATTTTGAATCACAGTCCTCACAAATCCATTCCTAGATCCACTACCCGGCAACATATTGCATCTAACTATCCTTCATTTACTTCTCATCACCTCATTACCTAATATCACCCATATACTAGCCTTACAAACAACACAGCTACCCTACAACAACAACCACCCCACAACACAACTAACCCACAGATCCTAGACCCTACCGATATCGGTTATCACTAACCGCCATCGGTTATTGTGATTCAAAACCAGAAATCAGCCTTTCCCCTACTTATTTCAACAAAGCAACTTAATTGATATTTTACAGTCTTTGGTGTTAATTCATATTAGCAGGGAAACTGACCACCTTCGAAAGGAAGTTTTATATTTCCTGGGCCCAAGGTAGTTTCCTCATTTATTGTCTAATCAAAATCTTGTGGTCTTGTGTTCTTATTTGCAGGTAGTCCTTCCAAGACAAAAAGGAGTTCTTCGCAGTCAGCCTGATCTTTCTCTACGGTACGCACACACCATCGCGACATTCAACAAGTATTCCTCCTAGCTCTAACCCTTATCTATTTCTAAAAGGAATGAAAGGATATAAGTAACTCTATTCCTAGAAGCCGAAACATTCCGAGCTAAACACCAAGTATGGAGATTCATTTCCATTCTAGTCTAATAAATTAAGTGATTTAATCAAACCATTTAAGAGCCAAAATACAAAGTCTGATTTCTAATTTTTAACGTATTTCAAAATACAGAATATTACCATTCCTTCATATGTGTTTCTCTCTTTCAAATAGAGATTTTAGTAACAATTAAATGATCAGATTTCAATATAACATTGCAATTTGAGAAATATAGGACACCATTTATTGATTCCAAAGGAAAACTTACAACTTCCTTCTTTCATACTTCAAAATTCATCATACAGATTACATTTCCTTCACATTCTTTCAAAGAAAAAATAGAGTCTATCTCTTTTTCATTTCACTTTACAAATTTCATAATCCATACAACATCTTTCCATTTCAAAACATTTACAAATTCATCCACTTCAAAGTGGGAAAGGTTACAATGAGATTTTATTTCACAAGGTACTATCAAACTGTCTTTCTCCTCTGCTCTAGAATAGCAACATGAATTCTTCCAATTTGATCACAATAGGAGTAGGGGAAATGCAACGCTCTCCACCCAACAAAGACATCCAATGAAAAGGAGAAGCCATCCTTCTTCATTAGCCCCCGAGCCCCAACCACAATGTAATAAAAGGTGTGATCCAACTCATGGCAACAATAGGATTCCACAAAACATACAAGCAACATAATCACAATAAACATAGTCCAAAACAAAATGTAGTTTTACAACTACATTAACACATGACAAGCAATAATAAGGCTTCATCAAGCAAGCGAAAGGAGCAAGAAACTATGGGGATGCTACTTATGCCTCCCAAAGGGGAAATGGGTATCACCACCTGAGAACAACCCACCAATATATATATATATATATATATATATATATATATATATGAATATCATTTCAAACCCTATCATTCCCTTATGCCTCCCCCAAGTACCCCTTATTCCTCACATTTCCTTATGCCTCCCCAACATCTTATGGCACCCCATAATGAGTAAAGAAATGAAAGCTATTTATTTTTTTAAGGTGGAACCCAATCCCAACTCCCTCCACACTTATACCTCCCCAAAACACTTATTCCTCCCTCAAGAGTACCCCATAGTCTTCTCCTACACCATCCCTAAGCCATCTACCCAACAACCTACAACAATAATAAACATACCAGCATTTACATATTCATAAAAGGGAAAGAAGAGCATTTCCAAGAGCCAAGCTCTTACCTTTCCATGACAGATTTTGTTCCAACTTTAAAAAACCATGCTCCTTCCAAGGAAAGAGCTTGAATCAACAAGAAAATTCACCCAAAAGAAGTCTCCCAAAAGTGAAGCAACCCAAAACAAGACAAGGAATTCAAATTTTATAGAAGAGGGAAGAGAAGAGGATGAGGTGGATCCATGTAGGATGCCACATCACACATCCTCAACCCCAAACAAAAATTCAACCTCATTGTCCAATGCATAATAAATAAGTGGGTGAATAATATGACAGGTTTACTTGCACACTCAAACAAGTCCATACCCCATAAGGACTGAAATTAAATTAAGTAAGAAAAGTGCAATTAAAACCTACAATTTGTCTTCCCAAAATGCATTATAAAAGTATAAATTTAACCTCCAACCATAGGCAAGGTTGGTATGTAAATTGTAAATTTAAGAGGCATGGGACAAATTTAACTTGTCCTACAAGCCCCTAAAATCAGCCTTCAAGGACAAATTCGAATTTCCAAGGAGGTGGATTTTTTCATACTCCAAAATTTGACTTACACAACTCTTACACATACTTACACATCACTTACCACATTTAATATAAGAGCCAACAACTTCTATAATTACTTTCTTATATCCCAAATTTGATTAATTTATTTATTTTAACAATATGATTACTCACATTAATTATCCACAATTAAAAGAATAAAGAAAGGGGTAAATGCATCACAAAATAAACACATGCAAACAATAATAAAAAGGAACCACATTAATAAAATACACATAACCCCTTGGTCAGATTCAAAGGTAATCTCCCATGGGAGTCCCTAACAAAAATATAACACACACAAAAATATAGTTGCCATGGTGACCTTGTTGAATTCATCTAGAATTCCAATGTGGTTGGTCTCCAATCCCCCGATGTTTGTTGTGATAGTTTAACCTACAAAACACAAATACCTCCTTTGGCCTCATGGCCATATAAAAACATCCAAAATAATATAAATATAATTTCAAAATCATTAATATATATATGAATCACAACAACATCTAGATAATCAGCAATATCACTTACAATTTCATCAGCAACTATATAATCATCAATTTTAAATTAAATTTTCTCGGTCTACTCAATATATCCAAATATCACATGTCCTAACAACATCCACATATATATATAGCCATGTCCAACAGCATGTTAACATCTATATAAAATGTCTCTAACAATCATCATGCATCATATATGAATCAGACTCAACAATAATCCATGATCTGACATCTAACACCATACTAAAACAAAACTATAATAATTTCCATAATATAGTCAGCAGTATCATGATCAATATCAAAAGTGTCAAAGGGAATTGGGCACTACACTTTTAACCACCATTAGTTTAGTGCTTAGTCTCTTTCCTACCTCCTACCCCCAATTTTTGACCTGAATCCTTTTTACCTCACCCATAGCTCACTTGGACACTTCACCGTATCCTCTCGACCTTATCATTTACCCTCTCACCTCATCCTCATTCGGGGACTCTTTATTTAACCCATTCCTCAACCCTATCTCGTGTCGTGACCTAGATATTTGGACTTGTAACATTTCTAGTGATATGTGACCTCATGTTTTTGTTGTACCTTGTGGTACTATTACGCGTGTTGATGGACATACTAACCCTACCTTTCCTCTTACCATGACTATCTATCTTGACCCAACCTTTGGTGTATCGGAACATACCTTCATGTTCCTGCACCTGACCTATGTCATGTTTCTTGACCATATCCTATACCTTGGATACTAGACTCACTTCAACCTTGTTTGGATAAACCTATCGACTTTTGACAATGTAGAGTTTGCCTACTCTTCATCCTAGTATCGTGCTATAGTTTATACATGTTCGTGTGTTTGACTATTACTACCTTTGACCCTAACCCATTACCTAGATTACTCGAGTGGACCTTTTTCCCTTTTTTTCTTGTGTTTCCCACCTTCCTCTTCATCACATTTACCTTTTAATCAAACCACTCCCGCTTCTTCCTTCTACCTCATTAGTTCTTGGTTTGAGGGGGAACACCTTCACATTCACATGGTGCAACCACATCTTATTTTTGTTAGCGTCACTTACCGATACAAACTACGCAACAAAAAGGAGAAAATGTAGATACTAAAATTACGTCACACTCCCCTTTGGTCCCTCATCGAATAAACACCTTGAACACATTCACCTAACCATGGACCCTTTCATCCCACACTAACATTAATTTAATTAAATTAATTTATTATCCTCGCAATATTTATTATTTAAATTTCCTAATTGGAATAATGCCCACATATACACCTCATCTAGCCGCCTCACCCTAAGACCTATTCTTGTATGTCGTCATAACTAACTAAGACCTACCCAAACCCTAAAAACCAAAGCCTACATTCCCTCTAACCATATTCTCACATGTTAGAAGGAAGCTTCCATTCTAATCTGTGGAGCAAACGAACAAGATCCTAGAAAATCAAGGAAATCTACCTAGTTTAGTAAACCTAGGAAATCCCACCCTAACCGACACTGGTCACCTTAAACCTGCTGCCGATTAAGATAGAACTATAAATCGTTACCATTTAACCCCTAAAACAACCTTATTTCAAGGTTGGAAAATTGTTGAGAGATTAGCACATCTTCTAAGAAAAAGTGACAAAACCAGAGTTGCATATAAGCATAACCAACATCTCGTACACGCATCGGACCATCCATAGCCAACACCTAAAGCAACCACAGAGCCATTCACCTTTATAGAGCATCGGGAGTGCCAACACCACACCAATTTCCTTCCATTTTATCACCCACCATTTCCAACTAGACATCAACTGGGTACAAACGGTAAGTTTTGTTAACCAGCACTAGTTCATTAACATTTGAGCAAACTCTTTTACTTTTATTATTAGTTTCTACTCCCATTCCCATTCTCCACCATTTTACCTCTATGCAAATTTGACCATCCCTTTACCCACACCCTTGAATTTCCCATATCCAGACTTTCATCATCCCTGTGCATACCTAAGATCCACACAAACCTTGTCATTGCCCTTTCATTTTCATCTAGACTCAGATCTATCACCTTGCCAAGTTTTTATTGAGTTTCCTGTACTCAACCATACCGATTTTGGTTACTCACAACCATCGTCGGTTAACCTAAACCGATATCGATCATACCCGATTGATGTCGGTCTCTCTGTTTTGACCAAAAACCCATATCAGAGCTTAAAACCTCCATCAAATACCCAAAATGGCCCAAAACCCAACTCTAACTAGTACCAATACCCTGACAAACAACCTGACCTTAAGATTCGGTCATAGCTTAGCCTGTTGTGAATGAATTTTCTTATTGTAGACGAATGAGATACCTAAATCATTTTAACTACAATAGTATTTACTTTATTGTTAGCATTAAGTTGTTTTAAACAATGGATTGATAGTCATCTAGAAAGTATCACACTTCCTAGATCTAGTATACACTAGGAAGTCCACCTTTGCATATACTGTTTAACTATTATTTGGTGGTCTTGTATTCCATTTTAGGTAGTTCCTCCAAGCAAAAAGGAAGCTCTCATGATCAACTATGGATCCAGAAGTCACACGTGCATAAAAACCTACAACTAGCATTTCAACAGGTATTCCTCCTAGCCCTTTACCCTTATCTATGTCATCAACATTCGAATAAACGCATCTAGAATCAAGTGAAACAGCTCAATCGCTTGGAATACTCATTGCATATCCCATGGGAAAACCCAACACACCAAGAAAAAGGATATTCACATTTAACATTAGAGGTTAGTGAGTCATGAGTGAGTTCACAGGGGTTATGGATTTGCAAATTCCAACATGGTGGTTGAGTGAGTGGATTATTTATTGATTTTTTTGAAGGACCCCCTACAGGTTTCCACATGCTATCAATGAAAGGCAAGGGCTCAACACCAAAGAAAAAATTTAGGTGAGTAAGGGCTTTCTCCATTCCCAGTATCATATTGCCAGTAAGAAGTATGGGCTTATCACCAAAAACTGTGAAGGACAAAATGGGTCTTGATTTTATTAGTTTTTTTATATTTTTAGATTGATTTAATTTTCCTTGTATATTGATAGTGTGCTTGTTGGGAAGAAACATTCTACCCCCAAGTCTCAACCTCATAGAACTTGTAAGACACAAGGGTTCAATATCATAGATTCAGATGGGTAGTCAAAAGGACCGGATAAAGAAGTTTAGTGCTTTTATTTAAAGAGAGAGTTTATTTGAAAGGATTTACCATTAGTAAGCTTCGAGAAAAAACCATAGGTGAAAAGATATAAAATGGTAAGAACCATGACAAAAATGAGACACACAATGCCCAAGAGGAACAAGGTTAACATGTGTTGTAATAGGTGAAGAAGGTGAATATACGATAAGGGTATGATTAAAATATCTTCCAATAGATGGAATGCTTAACATTATTTGTACACACTTTTCCATTTCTAATTGGAAAACAATGCTTTAATATGGATTTTTGTTTTCTTTTTATGATTTTTAAGTTTTCTAAATGTTGGTAGATGAGGAGTTGAAATGGACTCATCAAGAAAGAGGTCTATGTTTATTGAAGTTGAATGGTCCTGAGATACAAGACTTGTGTGAAAAAATCCAAGCCATGTAGGGGAATAAAAATATTTGATAAGTCCTAAAATACGAGACTTGGGTGGAAAAATTCCAAGTCAAAGGAGAGAATCTAAATATTTGATAAATCTTGTAATACGATACTTGGGTGGATAGGATCCAAGTCAAAAGAGTAAATCAACCATTTCAATGGGTCCTAAAGTACTAGACTTGGTGGACATGATCCAAGTCAAAGGATGTGTGATGAGATAAGTTTTGATGAGATCAAAATACATATGTGATGTTAGAATAATATTTTCAATGTGGGGAAGATGTTGAGATACATATTCACCTGTGAACAAAATAGCGAGGAAAGAAGGATGGATCTCTAGATGTATAGCTAGGATCTCTAGATGTAAGGAGGAGATATTCAATGTTTCTCCTTCGATGTTGTGAATTAATTTATTTGATGATAGATTGGTAATTAAAGCATGAAAAGGTTGTATAAGGATATTCCTAGGTATACACACCTCAAAGAGTGTACGCATGTAGATGTCTTGACATGTAAAAGTCATCATTGATGAGATGCTTGCAAGATTGATCATTTGAGGTGTAATGGACATAAAAGGTTGCATTGTTGTGGGTGTCCAAGCTTGTTGTGGTTGTATTTTGACAACAAGACTAGAGATGTTAGGTTTAGGATCCGGAATGGGAAGAATAGAATCAATATCAATGGTGCTTGATGATGGACCCTCTTCTACAATGTCAAGGGTTGAAAGAGAGTCTTGAAGAAAATTCAAGCTCTCGTTAGGTGTTAGAAGATTTTCTTAAACATGTTCAATGTCTATTTGGACTATAGGAAGAAAATTTGTAGAAGATATAGATTGGTTGGAAGGGAGAGATAATTGAATTTCTTCGTGATCTCATGGAATTTCAGTATGTAGAGAAGTGGGAATAATATTCAACCCTTAATTAAAAGTGTAATTTTATGTTTCGTTAGGTACGAGAGATTCATCATCAAGATCTACAAAGATCTCTCCGTCATCAATTAAATCTTGGACATAATTCTTAAAGCGCACACACTTATCTATTGAGTGTCCATCAATATGATGAAAATCACAATATGCATGAGGTTTTTACCAATATGGCTTAGGTTCTCCTTCAATATAAGGTCTTGTAAGGGGATATTTTATCATCCCAGCCACTTTGAGTTGATGAAATACACTAGAGAGACTTTCTCCAAGGGGTGTAAACTTATGTTTAACTTTATGTGGTGTAGTGTCTTCGCTAGGTTGTATGATTGGATTTTTGATTGATTGGTCATGTATGTTGGGAATATTGTGATTATCTATGACACTAGTAGTGATGAAATTGTGATTTCTGCGAATGTACCAAGATTCATCATGAGAAGTTATAATATAGTGATTATTGTGAGTGATATTAAAAGAAAAATGATTGAAAAAATTCTCTGAGAGGTCTTCGAAGGTGGTGATGGATCCCTTTGGAAGGTGTAAGAACCAATCCAAATATTTTCCTCCTATACTTCTAGGAAAAAGGCATAAGATAAAGTTATCATTATATGCCACTTCATGGCATGCTATGGAAAATTATTTGATATGTTGTCTTGGATCTTTTTTTCCCTTATATTTTTGAATTTTGGCATCTTGAAGGAGTGTGGGAGGAGTATGTGTAAGATGTACATGTAGAAAGGATATGGACACAATTGATAAAATTTCAATTATTTGCATTGTTTTGCAAACCCATAATGAAGTCTTTCATCATTTCCCATTCTTGGGAAAAGGATTAATTGTATAAATCTACCATTGTTATGAGAAATGAGAGAGATTAAATAAAGGTATGATGAATAATGCAACCCTTAGCAAAGTGAATGCTAATATGGAAGTGATGAAAAGGTTTGAAAATCTTGACCCTTAGAAAAGTGAATGTTAAGATGGAAGCGACAAAAAAGGTTTGAAAAGATCGAATCCTAGAAAAGTGAATGCTAAGAGGGAAGAAACAAAAAGGGTTAGTTGATTACCCAAATCTTAATCAAAATGAGAGTTAAGAGAAAAGGGATGAAAAGAGGTTAGACATGTTCTACTCATTAACAAAAATGAATGTTAAGGGAGAAAATACGTGACAAGGTGAACATGGTCAACTCTTAATCAAATGAGTGATAAGAGTGATGAAGATATGTAAAAAGGTTAACTCCTAACATGATAAGTGTTAAGAGAAATGAAAAAGGGGGAAAAGTGAAATGTGTTCAACACTTAAAAAAATGAATGTCAAGGGAGACAAGACTTAACAAGATGAAGGTGATCAACTCTTAACAAAATGAATGATAAGAGTGATGAGAAAAGGGACTTCACAATACTTAACAAAATGAATGATGTTAAGGTGGAAGATGGACTGAAGTGTTAGTTTAGAAGAATCTTAGAAAAATGAGTGCTAAGAAAGATGAAGGAGCTTGAAATATGTCACGACCTTTTACAAAACTGAATGTAAAGAGGGAAGAGATGAAAGAAGTTAGTGTGCTCAACTTGTGACAAAGTAAGTGCGACAAGAGGAGACTTAAAACATGATGGACGATGCTCAAATCTCAACAAAAATGTGTTAAAGGAAGAGACTTAGGAAAAATGATGATTTTGTTTGAATTTTAACAAGATGGATGTTAAAAAGGGAGACTTAAGAAGATGATGAATGATGTCAACTCTTAACAAAAAGTTTATTAAAAGATAAGATATGACAAAGAAGTGGGAGTACAAAAAGAACAACAAAGTAAAGGTCATCACAAGAAGTGAATGAATGACGATGAGAAGGTCCAAATATCACAATAATGGAGATAAGAGACAAGGGGAAAGTGATGGGATAAGTGAGCTCAAATTAAATAAAAGTGAATGCGTTAAAGAGAGAAGTGATGATGAAGAGAAAATATGATGAGAAAAAGAAGTAAATGTCAAGTCCAAATAAGGATAAATTTGGATATGGTGAACAAAATAGAAGATGAACCCAAATAAGGAGTATTTGGGATTGTGAAAAGGAAGTGAAAAATAATCCAAGTAAAGTGTACTTGAAAATATGAAACGAGGATGAAAGTAGAATCCAAACAAGGAGTGTTTGGAAAATGACAAAAAGATATGAACGTGAAGAGAAAATTCAAACAAGGAGTGTTTGAAAACTATGAGAAGATACAAACATGAAGAGAGAATTCAAACAAGGAGTGTTTGAAAACTACGAGAAGATACAAACGTGAAAGATGGATCCCAAACAAGGAGTGTTTGGGAAAAAGAAAGTGTGGAACACTACTAAAAAAAGAAAGAAAACAAAATAAGAAAATAGAAAAAGAGTTTTTGTTTAACTGTTTGTTTTGTGGCCTCTACCTTAGATTGTCTTTGATGATATTTGGCTTCCTAGCTAGATATCTCAACTAGGTTTCAGTAGTATATTCAAGTGAGAACTACATTATTTCTAGCTAACAGATTTACTTTAGCCCCTTTGAAACCCTGAGCAAAGATCTTTGTCAGAATGAGTCACACTAGAATCACCACTAAGGATATCCGTGACTCTAACTCACAAGGATGTACTATTCAAGTAGGAGAAAAGGTTCCCATTTCATCCACCAGTTCCTCAAGGTGTGCACTACTTTGGGGTTCCTAGAACCAACCCCTTTGTTGTAGATTAAGGCTTATGCCAAGGGGATTATGTTCTAGTTAAGTGGTTGAGTCATAGCTCTTAACCGAACCTACAATTACAGTGTTTTGAATTTTGTGTATTTTATTATCTTTTGAGTTTAATGTGGTTTAGTCATACACCATTTAGAAACCTAAACTTATTAGTTTTAAATGTTTTATCCACCTTCTTTAGAGGGGGTCCGCAAGAAAATATTAGAATGTTATCCCAAGGTAGGTAAAGGACAAGATGATATAATCAAGTTCACATTTTTGATATCCAAGATCGCTTTAAAAGTGTTTAGAAAGATCATACACGTAAAACAAGATTTGATTAAAAAAGAAAAGAAAGGTTGGTTCCCAAAACAAATGGAAAAAATAAAATTTACGATTTCTAATATCACTTTGAAATTGCAAGGAAAGAGAATACATGTGAGATTGTTACATTAAACAAAAATTAAAATTAAAAAAAAAACTCCAATTTTTTTATTTAAAAAAAAAGACAAGTGTTAGGAGAAATGAAACCATTAAATTTCTATAAATCTAAATCAGAAAATTCATTTTCCATTGCATATATCTTCTCAATAACTTTTAGGAAAAATAATTCATTTCGAGTTCGGACAAAAAGTTATGGGTTCTGGAAGATGGGTTATGATAGCACTCTCAATAAAAAATTCGAACTTGAGAGAAACATCCTAGCAATTGATTTTTTATTTTTTTGACTTTTGTACTTCACGTGAGAAGCTAAAATTTTGACAACCAGGTTAAAAAAGAATAATAAATATAAAGAAAGAGTTTGACCATAGAATGATTAAATTAAATGAAAGAAAGAAAATGTGGGGAGTCCCACCAGGTGTGCTAAAATGTATGCAAAGAAAAACTATAGTGAATGAAAGACAAATATTAAACTTGCAATCCTTCTAGTAACCTTCCAATGCAAACCTTAGTAAGAGAGATTTTAAAGCTATATAATCTTTGCAAATGATTTATTTTTGGGTTCTCTTGAATGGTCTCCAAATATGAGTGTAATTTCTATGAATAGAGTAATTGGAAAGCTTCAGAATGTAAATTGACAGAGTTTATTTGCAAACAATTCAGGAGGATTTGGGATAAGACAAGCTTGCAATTTATAGAAGAAAAAATAGTTAGAAATTGGTTGAACACAGTTGAATGCACATGCTAAAAATAACATTAGAGGAGGTTACAGTCAGTGTCGGGGCATTTAGGGGCAATAAATGAATTAAATGTAAAAGTTACATCGAAAAGGTGGTTATACATGCAATTCAATTGCCCCCACCTTTCTAGGATTCTAGAAGTGCAATTAGCTAGGATGAGGATGTGGAGTCCAAGTGGAGTCTAAGTGGTTGTTGACTGAAATAAGTGGAATTAAATAACTAAATTTAATTAGTATTTATTTTGTGAGGAGATAATTAACCATTTAAATAAATAAATGTTTTATTATATTAGCTAGAAGGTTTTAGACATTAGTTTAATTAATTCCATTAGAATAGTAGAATTAAATTAATTTAATTATGAGGATATAATTAACCATTTAAATAAATAAATGTTTAATTATATTAGTGAGAGGGGTAGGAATTAATTTAATTAATTTCAAAGGCATGCTAGAATTAAATTATTTAATTCCAAAGGGTAGGAATATAGCTTAGGTAATATAATTAATTTTAATTAATTCTAAAGGGGTATTTGAATTTTGGAATTAATTTAATTAATTCCAAAGGGGTGTATCTTTGTGACAAGATATAATTAATTTAATTAATTATAATCGAGATAGAAATGGTATAGAAATGTGTATGCATTTTTAGGGTGTCTACAGGGGGCACGACTAGGTGGCTAAGTTGGTGTGAATGAGCGAAGACAAAGAATTCATAGCATGCAAGAGAGATGGATCGATTCTCACTTGCAGTAGCAAGATCAATGTTGAGTTGAACTTGGCTCATGGTGTAGACACCAAATTTGGGTCACACTCCCCCTTTACCCCACACGTGTATTAATTTAATTACCTATAATTAAATTAATGCCCATTCTCACCATATTCATTATTTAATTAGCTTAATTTAAATATTTTCCACCTTACCTAGAAACCTCACCCTACCACATCACCTAGACACCTAATCATAGACCTATTCTTAGAATTTTTCCTTCTAACTATCTCAATCTCTACTTACCATAACTAACTAAGACTTGCTCTAAACCTAGCACTACATGCCTATTCTTTCTCTAACAACATGCCCACTTACTTATGCAGAAAATACCATTTTAGACCTGAACCAATTAGTAGAATTGTTCAAGAGATAGCCAATATTTGTTGTTTTGGAAACCTAGGATTTCCCACCTTAATCGATGTCACCAACCTAAACTGATGTTGGTTAACCTAAATTGCCATCGGTTACCATATATTCACTTTGGTATCCTTATTCTATAGGTTGGAAGAATCATTCAAGTTTGGAGAGATGTATATCTCCGCATACAAGCACGAACCAAAGCCCTCTCGTACATCCAGGACATCATGAACCATCATCAAGACTGATTTGAAGGTTTAACATTCATGGTAATGTTCTAGGAAGCATTGCGAGGTAATGACCACCGATTTCTGAGATCAACCATCACCTTCATCTAACCACCAGTTTGCAAATACAAGTAAGTGCATTTTCATCTGCATCTTTCCATACTTATTTAGATTAGTTTCTTTATCTCTGTTAGTGACTCCTAAACTCCTTCGTATCTCATCATTTCATACCTTCATGACAATCTAGTCACCTAACCACCTATAACCTCCCATCTCCCCATACCATACTCTAGACATCTCCGAGAATTCTTAGCTTCTTTGGAAACCCAACCCTCATTCTCCCATTCTCTTGAAAATCATAGAGAATATCCAAAACCAAGTTTCATTAAGTTTATACTAGTTCGACCCTACCGATGCCGTTAACCTAAACCATCATTTGTTTCCTCTCAACCGGCATCGATCATATCGATCGATGTTGGTATCTATATCGGTAATTCTATCTATAATAGCAACCTAATAACCTTCACCTAAATAGGCCAAACCATCCTAAACTTGATCATGACCTATTCCAGTTGCCTTGGCTACATGTCTAACCTCCAAATTTGATCATAACCTTACTTGTTAGATTAGATTTGTTTATTTTATTTCTTGCATTAAATTGCATTAAACAGTGGATTGAAAAAAATCTTGGAAGTATCACACTTCTTGGATCTAGCATACACTAGGCAGTCCACAGACATATATTGTTTAATATTCCTCTTATGGTCTTACTTTGCATTTCAGGTAGTTCCTCCTAGAAAAAGGATGTTTTCCCAATCGGCACCTTTGGATTGAGAAATTAGAACGCATGCACTCAACCTTCCACCTTCATTCACAGGTATTCCTCCTCACCCTTACCTTAATTGTTTTGCTCATGCATACGAAACTTGTCGGTGAAACACATGAATGGCTATTCGGCCATGGGACAAAGCGTGGGAGGTAATTTTAATGAGCCTATAGAAGTAATCGAGTTGACTTCAAGGTGCTTGGCATGTCAAAGAAATTAACTTGGGTCATTGAGCCATGACATGGGAGCTTGGGGTGAGAGTGTTTGGAGCTCGGTATATGGTGAAGGAATTTGGTAAGGTTCTCTCTTTGGATAATTCAGACAGAGGAAAGAAATCCTACTTATAATTTGGGAAACACTCGGTCAATCAAACAGAGAGCCACAGAGATTAGGTGAGTTCGTCGGGTCATCTCAAAGGTCACTCAATGGGACAAAGGATGGAGAAACATAGAAACTTGACAGTACAAACAAAAGAGGGCTCATTTAGTTGGCTCAACTAGCTAAGGAGTTACATAGATTTTAGAGTTTTGTGGAGGATGGTTTGAGAGAGGTGCCACATTTAGTTTTAAATTTTTGGTTACTAAGTTGTTGAAAGTTTGTATAAGAGCGTAAAACCTGAATTTTGAAACTCAAAATTAAGAGTTTCGAGGCTTTCAAACATCGGAAGTATGAATGCAAGGTGGTGGAATCAATGCCAATTTTAGGGTGACATCATCTGGAGTCAAATTCTGATCCGTAAGGGTATGAATTGGGGTGTTACCGAGATTCTCGATGGTAATAATGTCAGTGTGTTCGGTGAAATACCGACTCATCAACTAGGATTATGATAACTCGGCGTTCAATGGTGAATGTAAAGATCCTTTGGAGGTGGCCGAGTTGTCTAATATGAAACATGCTAATTTGAATCACGTGGAGCTCAGAGATAAGTTCAATGAATTTAAAATGAAGATGTAGGTATAATGTGTAACTTTGATCTCCGTTCTGATTTCGAGAGTTGTTGTGCTTATACGGGAATGAAGTATTATATGAAATTTGGTCTGTGATGCATGTCCATCCTTCTAATGTTCATCCTTCTTCATTTTTAGGTTGGAATTTTTTCTAACAAACCCTTTCTTGGTGCATCACCACTTCTAGTATAGGTTTAACTTCATGCAATCTCTCTCTAATCCCCTTGATATGTTAGTATAGGCCTAGTTAGTTGCTTTAATTGTATTAGGAGTAGTGTAGTACTTAGTTTAGGAAGAAGAATTCAGCCTTCTCTAGAGGTTCACCTAAATCCCATAAGTCACACAACTTGAGAGGTAATCCCATATTACCTAATCACACCGAATGTCACATTCACATTTAGGCCATTTGGGGGTGTTGTGATTCGAGTGATAATAATTTTTGGCACTCCTAGTGAGATGATAATAGTCATATTTTTACAGGTGTGTATGGTTGCATTAACTACATTTTATTGAGTTGTGTTGTTAATGATACTCCAAAGTGTTAGGAGGTATACCCACGCATAACTTGCGAATAAATTGGTCTAAGTAACGTACTCTATGAGTTATAGACTTTCATTTTCCACCCATTTCCATCCATTTTTCTCTCATTCATGAATTTGTGCAATCATGGCTTCATTCCCACAATGAAATTCCCATTTTCTGTGGAAACAATACTAGATTAATCTACCTTTAAGCTTGCAAAATTCATTCTTAGATGATTACAGTCCACCTCCAAATCTGTTTTGAATTGAAAATCAGCAACATGCATATCCCTATGAGAAAATTCATGGTTAGTTTGGTTATTCACCTAACTATGCAGATTTTCAAGAGCAGGAATATGCAGATGATGGAGGCTATCCTACATATGAAGATGTAGAGTTGTAACTTAAGATGCAAAAACTAGATTTAGGTATGGTGTAGTCCAGAGCCACAACGCAAATGAAAGCATTTAGGATTGGCTTCATGGTACCTTTGTCTACGTGGGTTGGCCTAATCCAAATCATTACTACCTATAGGAAAATATTTGTTTCATGGTTGAAATGTTGCCTCAACTTTAAATATGGGTTGAAGAGATAAAATTTCATGAATACAATGTCAAGCATCTGTCAATTTAAAACTTCGCATTACCATCTCATAGTATTTTTTCCATTCCCAACCAACATCGTTTTAGCTCCCAAGTTTATCACCTGATGCCTATCTTGTGAATTCTCTTTCTTCATCTCCTATTTTACCATCCTATCATGAATATTTTTCCCCTCTTTCTCCTAAATTTACTTCCCCTTCATCAGGTATAAGAAGCTTTATCTCTTTCATCGCGAGAAACTATGAAGGAAACAATTCATCCCAACCCTCCCCTCCTCCTACATTCCAGAATCCATTTTGGGAGGACCAAACTTATGATATTAGTGAAGAAGAGGAGGATATGGTTAAGGAGACTAGAAAAGAAAATATTGAAAATAATATGGAGTGGGATAAAAGACTAAACATCAAGAAAATTTCTCTCCTGATTAAGCCTCAACTCAAGGTTGAAGCTCAAAATAATGTGGTGAATATTGAATGTACATGAGAACAAACATGAGTAAATGATGACCAGTAGTATATCTATTTATAATGTAGGATCTATATTGGTTCCATATCGTTAGAGGAGGTTTAATCACCACAAGTTGTAAAACTAGTTTTATAAGAGCTTGATTAGCTCTAAATCTTCCATAAAATCAGCATGTGCATGTAAAGGAAGAAAAAATCTCAAATGTGTAAGGTTCTTCAAGTTAGTGTAGTGATCCTAATTGCCTTAGATGTTAAGAGCTTGATGCTCTTTTATAAGGTTGTGTGAGTTCACCAAGGGTATTATCAAGTATCACAACCAACTATAAGGATATTTTTACCATAGAGGTAAACAAGGTGGATTAAAGGTTTTTAGTACATAAAAAGAATCGCATGAGGTTTCAAATCCTTTTCCCTCTTAATTCTTTCAAAAAAATGATTTCTTAGATGAATTTGATCTTGCAAATTTTATGTTTGAAGATGAAGAAGGCTATGGTGAACAAGTTACCAATCTAGAGAACACCATGGAGGAATAAGTTGAACCTTTGACACAACTAAGAAATGGAGAGACGATTATCTATTAGATTTGGAGGAGTGTTTTGATGGACAGGAGCCTATGGAACTTGATAATTTTTTTATTTCATCACCTCTTTTCCAACACAAAAGGCATGTTGCTTTGGAGGGAAACTTAGGAGAGAAACATGTTTCTCATAGCCATCTTCTTGAGCCAATATTGGAGGAATTTAATCTTCCATATGACTCATTAGATGAAGAGAGAGAGAAAGAGAGGAGCATATGATGAAGCTAAGTCATTTTTAGAAGCTTTGAATGGTGATGATATCATTTATAGTTTCTTCCTCTCAATTGTGGAACCTAGTTTCATAGATGAACTGGTAATGGTTGAATAAGTCTAAGAAGATCTTGTTGCTCTTAATTGCCCTCAAGAACAATAGATGGAAGAATTTTACCTTACAAGTTTCATGTTGGATGAGGATATTTTTCAATCGAAAGAAAAGAAACTCATGAGTGAGAAACATACTTCAAGCACTTGCAATGATTCAATAATGACTCCATCACGAGGCTGCAAACAATCTGGAAGGAACTACGTGTTATGGAGGAACTTCTTATTGTTAAAGGAGGGAAAGGGAAAAATAATACATCACTTCAATACCATTCATCCATGTGGAGGATCAGTTGTCTATAGATGATAAATAAGAGGAAAATCAGCATATAAACAACCACCTTTTCTAAGAATGTCTTTAGATACACTTCCTTGTTAAATTTGAAACATAGAATAGTGGGAATATTTAAAGGGTTAGACCATGTCCCATTAGGTATTTGGCTTCATTGGAGTTAAAGGAAAATTCACAACTAGTCACATTTTCTTCCACGTCATCTATTCAGGTGGGTCTACAAGAAGACTCCATTCTTGGAGTTGAAAATCAGAGCTATGGGCATATCAAACGGATCAGACCTTGCCCAATCAGGTATTTGGCTTCATTGGAGCCAAAGGAGAAGCCACAACTAGTCATGCTTGCTTCTGAGCATGAGGATGAGCTACAAAGTACCAAGGATCAGCTGCCATACCTCTTCAATCCAAATGCAGAGCAACTAAAAGAGGTATTGGATTTGCCTTCAGCTGATACCTTGATGATTTGGGTAGAAGACCAGCTTCTTGTTGATTTTCCATCCATCCAAACAGCCATGATCAGTGCCAAATCAGTTGCATGGCTGCCAATTTTGAAGAAAGGGAGCTATTTTGCACAACCAGTTGCAGGGTTTGTTTAGCTTGCCTTTGCTTCTAGTTAAAGTAGAGTAGTTAGGTTTGCTTTCAGCAGAAGAAGTGCTTGTGCACACTCTGCATGTTCCATTTGGGGCATGTATGATTTTCAGTTTTGTACATAGTTTTGGTGTTGCTGGTTCTGCTCTTGCACAGTTCATTTCAGTGGCATCTTGGTGAAGACACTCCAGGTTCAATGGGTTTCCAAGTGGCTCAGAGGGAGGTTTTCAAAGTTCAGATCAGTTGCAGGTTGCAACTCATGACTCCATGCCCAATGGATGCTTCAGGCTACTGATCATTCATCTAGCAGGCAGATGACCCCGCTGAGTCGCCAAAACTGTTATCAAAATTTCACCCCCCCTGGGTAAATTTCGATAACATGCATCAGATTCTCAGGTCCCAGGAAAATTGATTGATTCGGGGCCAAAATTCAGGCTTGCAGGGTCCCTTCAGGTAATTTTCTAACTCCCCTGGCCGAGGAAAAAAGGAACAAGCTCTGAGAAAGTGCGGAGAAGGTTGCAGAAAGCAAGTAGTTCGGGCCAGGAAAATTTGTGAAAATCGGCTAAGTCCCAGTCCAGCACAAGTTGGGACAAATGGGACAAAAGTACTGTGCGAACCGCCCGAACCAGGCCGAAATGAGTCCGGGCGGCCCACTAAGCATTTGGGACATGTGGGACAAAAGTACGCGGCGGGTGCGAAATGCCGGTTGGACCGAGAAAAATTGGCTAATCTTTTGAGAGGGACGCAAATGGGACAATCGGGCCAAAAAGGCGCGAGAATCGGCGAACCGGCCGAAAAGGGTCAAGTCGGTCGAAGCAAAGTGGGACAAGCGGGCCAAAAATGCCCGAATCGCCGAACAAGCCGAAATGAGCACAAAGGGCCCAAAATCAAATGGGACATCCGGGACAAATGGAAGCTGGCACGCGAAGGAGCCGAAGGAGCCGAAGACCAATCGAAATTGCCACGTGTCCTCACGGAGAGAAAAAGTCAAAAGGTCAAAGGGGTGAGTTATCGAGCGCCGAACCAAACCAATGAAATGGCGCCACGTGTCCAAGTTTAAGGGGCCCACAAGCAATTTTGAAAGGAAAGCCCACGAAAGATGGAGGAGAGAGAATTGTTTGTCGAATCAGCACGTGCCACGTGTCGTCCAGATAGCGCAGCAGAGCGGAAAACATTTTAAAATTCGTTTTGATCATTCCATGCCTTAAATCTTGAGATCGCCATATCTTTTGATCGAGCTCGGATTTCCACGTTCTTTATATCAATGGAAAGCTGTTGAGATGCTCTACATGATTCTAGGATCAATCTTGAGTTTTGGTGCAGTTTGAAGAGAGAAAAAATAGAAACGGCTCTGACGTGTGGTAATGGCCAGAAGCGACCTTTCAACAACCTGTTTTAATGCTAATGGGTCGCATTCTTCTTCTGCACGGCCAGAAGTGACATTTTAGCGGCCAGATTAATGCAAATGGGTCGCATTCTCCTCCAAATCAGTCAAAGTGATAGGGTATGGGTTTGTAAGATCCTCCATGCTGATTTAATGCATTTGCAGTCAATGAGGAATGGGCTTGCACGTTTTCCCATGTTTTCTGTCCCCTGGGCTCGACCCATGCAATGTAAAAGCCAGATTTGGCTCATTTGAAAAAAAAAAAAAGTTGTTCATTTTTTTGGCTCGGCCCTCCTTCTTTTCTTCTCTAGGGTTAAAAATGGAGTTCGAGCCTCTTCCCTTGCTTCTCTGTAATGGCGTTTTTGCCTTTACTAATGGAATGATGTTCTGTGCAAACTTACGGAGCAACAAAACGTGTTCTGTGATGCATCTGTCCATCCTCTCTCGTTTTTGCTTGTTCTCTCCTTGCCTCTCTTCATTTGCAGGTATCTGTGCATGTCTAAATGTTCATTGCAGGTTTGGAGCTGTGTTCATGGAGTTTTGGGACATTTTATGTGTGAAATCTATCCTTGGGCTGTGATGCATCGTCCATCCTTCCCATTGCTCACCTCTCTTTGTCCCATGGCAGTTTTGATAGATGTTCAACATCCTCCTTCTCTGGTGTATCACCGTTTTAGTGTAGGATTTTGTTGTTTTTTTCCTTTTCTCTCTCTCTCTGTCTCCTTGGCATGGTTAGATTAGGATTAGATTAGCTTGCCTGCACTGGAATAGCTTGTGGCAGGTATTTTAGGAGCAGGAACCAACCTTCTCTGGAGATTCCTCTCTCGGTTTTACAAGTCCCACGCTTGGAGAGAGGTTTCCATGTTGTGCAATCACACTGGATGCCTGAACATCAACCTAGAAGCCTGATGTGCGTCCAGGGGTGCTGTGATTTTGCATCAATAGTTTTGGCATGCCCGGTGGGACCTTAGAGGTCTTTCACTTCATCTTTTGCAGGTTGATGTGTTCCTGTGAAGATTTCAGCCTTTGGAGGCACTTGCAAACACATCTGGTGACTCCATCTGATCAGCAACCCATTTCTCTGAGCTTGCAGACCCGTTTCCATACATTTTCATCCATCTTTCTTTCCATCCCTTTCATTCTTTTCCATTCCATGAAGTTGTGCAATCATGACTTCATTTCCATCATGGATTTCACATCAACAACAGCAGTATATTCCACCTCCAACACGTTTTACAAATCCTCCAGATCAGCATGCATACTCATATGAACAGCAGTGCCAAAGTCAGTTTGGCTATGGAGCTTTCCAAGAGCAAGGGTGTGCATACAATGAAGACCATCAGATCCAAGATGCTGGTCTGTTGGAGAAAATCCAAAAGATGGAGGAGGGGATGGTGCAGTCCAGGGCTCAGGCACAGATGAGAGCATTTGGAATCGGTTGTGAAGCACCCTGTCCATGGGTGGGACCTTTTCCAAGTCATTACAGCCCTCAGGAGAAGCTTGACTTCATGATTGCAACGCTGCCTTTGCTTGCAAAGTGGATTGAAGAAATAGAAGTGTATGAGAGAAGTATTCAGCAACCTTGTCAACAGGTAAACACACCATCTCATGCCTTTTCTTTTCCTCTTTCCCAATCTGTTTCAGTTCAGCAGTGTCAAGTTTCAAACTCTCCATCTGCTATCCCAAATGTTGAATCCATGTCTCCACCTCTCAGTCTTCCATCTCATCTGGATTCTTCTTTCCTTTTCCCTTCCAAACAGTCATTCCCTCCACAAGAGCCAACAGAAACACCCCCTCCTCCAAAGAAACAAGAGGTTTCACCGCCTCCACCACCACACAAAATTGTCAAATCAGTTGAGTTTCAACCTATCCCTCCTCTTGCATCCCCAATTCCATGTGGGAAAGAAGAAATTGAAAAAATCAGTCATCAAGGACAACAAGAGGAAGAGCCAAAAAGAAAAGAAATGACAGACAACTTGAAGGTTTGGGCTGCCAAATTTGGGATAACAAAGATTCCCTTGATGGTCAAGCCTACTGAAGAAGCTAGGTTTGGAGAACAAATGGTGGTCGGGACTGATTTTGTTGCAGCAGAAGAAGAAGATCTTGCAGCCCCAACTTGTCCTCTAGAGCAGCAGATTGAAGAGTTTGACTTGACAAACTTCATGCTGGAGAAGGAGTTCAATCAAGAGCAAGATTGCCTTCAAACATTGGAGGAAGGAGAAGCTGCTCCAAATCCAAAAGAAGAGGAGCACAATCTAGCTATGGAGGAGAAAACGCAGATCCAAGGGCTTTGAGCACAAAGCGGAGTTACGAGAAGAACCTTGAGTTCTTCTTTCCACTTCATCTCTCTCAAGTTATAGCACTTTGAAAAGGAGTTTGATCTCTCAAACTCAATATTGGAGAAGTGAAGGAAACCATGGTGGTCAAGTTACTGAGATCAAGAGGACACCATGGAGGAAGTTGAACACGAGCAGCAGGACAGCAATGAGGCAGTTTACCTGTCAGATTTGGAGGACTGTTTTGATGGAGAAGAGCCGGTTGAGTTTTCACCATTCTCTCTTTCATCATCCACATTCCAAACACAAGAGTCTGCTGTCATGAAGGAGAGCATTCATTTGCAGCAGCCTGCATCTTATAGCAGCCCTTTGGAACCAAAATTGGAAGATTTAAATCTTCCATGTTCTTCATCGGAGGAAGAGAAAGGGCAGAAGGGTCCTACCATTTCTTCCACGTCATCTATTCAGGTGGGTCTACAAGAAGACTCCATTCTTGGAGTTGAAAATCAGAGCTATGGGCATATCAAACGGATCAGACCTTGCCCAATCAGGTATTTGGCTTCATTGGAGCCAAAGGAGAAGCCACAACCAGTCATGCTTGCTTCTGAGCATGAGGACGAGCTACAAAGTACCAAGGATCAGCTGCCATACCTCTTGATCAAATGCGGAGCAACTAAAAGAGGTATTGGATTTTCCTCAATTGATACCTTGATGATTTGGGTAGAAGACCAGCTTCTTGTTGATTTTCCATCCATCCAAACAGCCATGATCAGTGCCAAATCAGTTGCATGGCTGCCAATTTTGAAGAAAGGGAGCTATTTTGCACAACCAGTTGCAGGGTTTGTTTAGCTTGCCTTTGCTTCCAGTTAAAGTAGAGTAGTTAGGTTTGCTTTCAGTAGAAGAAGTGCTTGTGCACACTCTGCATGTTCCATTTGGGGCATGTATGATTTTCAGTTTTGTACATAGTTTTGGTGTTGCTGGTTCTGCTCTTGCACACAGTTCATTTCAGTGGCATCTTGGTGAAGACACTCCAGGTTCAATGGGTTTCCAAGTGGCTCAGAGGGAGGTTTTCAAAGTTCAGATCAGTTGCAGGTTGCAACTCATGACTCCATGCCCAATGGATGCTTCAGGCTACTGATCATTCATCTAGCAGGCAGATGCCCCCACTGAGTCGCCAAACTGTTATCAAAATTTCACCCCCCCTGGGTAAATTTCGATAACATGCATCAGATTCTCAGGTCCCAGGAAAATTGATTGATTCGGGGCCAAAATTCAGGCTTGCAGGGTCCCTTCAGGTAATTTTCTAACTCCCCTGGCCGAGGAAAAAAGGAACAAGCTCTGAGAAAGTGCGAGAGAAGGTTGCAGAAAGCAAGTAGTTCGGGCCAGGAAAATTTGTGAAAATCAGCTAAGTCCCAGTCCAGCACAAGTTGGGACAAATGGGACAAAAGTACGCGAACCGCCCGAACCGGCCGAAATGAGTCCAGGCGGCTCACTAAGCATTTGGGACATGTGGGACAAAAGTACGCGGCGGGTGCGAAATGCCGGTTTGACCGAGAAAAATTGGCTAGCTCTTTGAGAGGGACACAAATGGGACAATCGGGCCAAAAGGCGCGAACTGGCCGAACCGGCCGAAAAGGGTCAAGTCAGTCCGAAGCAAAGTGGGACAAGCGGGCCAAAAATGCCCGAACTGCCCGAACCGGCCGAAATGAGCACAAAGGGCCCAAAATCAAATGGGACATCCGGGACAAATGGAAGCGAAGTACAAGGAGCCGAAGGAGCCAAAGACCAATCAGAAACTGCCACGTGTCCTCACAGGAGAAAAAGTCAAAAGGTCAAAGGGGCGAGTTATCGAGCGCTGAACCAAACCAATGAAATGGCGCCACGTGTCCAAGTTTAAGGGGCCCACAAGCAATTTCGAAAGGAAAGCCCGTGAAAGATGGAGGAGAGATAATTGCTCGTGGAATCAACACGTGCCATGTGTCGACCAGATGGCGCAGAGCGGGAAAACATTTTAAAATTCATTTTGATCTTAAAGTGCCCTAAATCTTGAGATCACCATATCTTTTGATCCGAGCTCGGATTTCCACATTCTTTATATCAACAGAAAGTGTTGAGATGCTCTACATGATTCGGGATCAATCTCAAGTTTTGGTGTAGTCTCAAGAGAGAAAATCGAGAAACGGCTCTGACGTGTGGTAATGGCGAAGTGACCTTTCAACAACCTGTTTTAATGCTAATGGGTCGCATTCTTCTTCTGCACGGCCAGAAGTGACATTTTAGCAGCAGATTAATGCAAATGGGTCGCATTCTCCTCCAAATCAGTCAAAGTGATAGGGTATGGGTTTGTAAGATCCTCCATGCTGATTTAATGCATTTGCGATCAATGAGGAATGGGCTTACACGTTTTCCCGTTTTCGTCCCAGGCTCGACCCATGCAATGTAAAAGCCGATTTGGTTCATTTTAAAAAAAAAAAGTTGTTCATTTTTTCGGCTCCGCCCTCCCTTCTTTTCTTCTCTAGGGTTGAAAATGGAGTTCGAGCCTCCTCCCTTGCTCTGTAATGGCGTTTTTGCCTTTACTAATGGAATGATGTTCTGTGCAAACTTACGGAGCAAAAAACGTGTTCGTGATGCATCTTTCCATCCTCTCTCGCGTTTTTTTCTTGTTCTCTCCTTGCCTCTCTTCATTTGCGGAGTATACGTGCATGTCTAAATGTTCATTGAAGGTTTGGGAGCTGTGTTCATGGAGTTTTGGGACATTTTACGTGTGAAATCTATCAGTGGGCCTGTGATGCATCGTCCATCCTTCCCATTGCTCACCTCTCTTTGTCCCATGGCAGTTTTGATAGATGTTCAACATCCTCCTTCTCTGGTGTATCACCGTTTTAGTGTAGGCTTTTGTTGTTTTTTTCCTTTCTCTCTCTCTCTCTGTCTCCTTGGCATGGTTAGATTAGGATTAGATTAGCTTGCTCGCACCTTGGAATAGCTTGTGGCGGGTAGTTTAGGAGCGGGAACCAGCCTTCTCTGGAGATTCCTCTCTCGGTTTTACAAGTCCCACGCTGGAGAGAGGTTTCCATGTTGTGCAATCACTTTGGATGCCCGTACATCAACCTAGAATCTGATGTGCGTCCAGGGGTGCTATGATTTTGCATCAAAGAAGGTTTTCAGATAAAAACAATTTTCCACTCATGAGCATTTCAATATTTCTTATGAAATTTGGGAAGTGAGTAGTGGTCTATTCCAAGTCTAGGATGCAACAGTGTTCGGGTAGCTCGAGAAGAGGAATATCATGGTTCAAGATACATTTCGGGGTATCAATAGTGACTCCATGCCCAATGGATGTTGAAGGCTACTAGACTAGTGCTTATTATGCAATTATCCCCATGAGTCACCAAAAATGTTATCTATTTTTGTCCCTTGGGAAAAAATGGACAAAGGGGGTGAATTAGATTCATGACAAAGATCGGAAGGCCTTCATGAAACATTCTCGGGCATTATTTGGGTAAACATTGTTGTCTATGAAGCTCTGTGCTTTCCTAAGATGAAAATTGGCCATGTGGTCCCACTTTAAGCCAAATTAGGGTAAAAATGGTCAAAATCGATAAATCATGTTTAAGGGGTCTTACTATGTTTCCATGAATCTCTAGCTTTGATAAATGGCCCTAAAAAATCAAGAATGGGATCAAAATTTGGTTTGGAGGGTCAAGGTGAGCATGAGCTCAAATAACCCTTTAAGCAGATTGGTGAACTACTCGGCAAGCTTGCATGATGCTTTAAGTAATGGTTGAATCTCAACATAGCTCATTTTAGCTAAACGTATGCATTAGGTGAGCTACGTTAGTAATGCATATTTGATCCAAAAGAATGAGACTTGGATGTTGGCAAGCCATAAAGAGCTCATTAAACACATTTGAAGAATGAGAAAATTCATTTGAGAAATGGCTCGGCGTATGAAAATACTCGGTGTGTGGAAGACATGTGAATAATTAAACACCGATGAGGATCTCACTACAATGATTCAAGGGCTGGCTCAAGGGTAATGTTGGCCAAGCCATGAGAATAGGAAGCTCGTGTAGTTATTTCTTCATATACCCCCTTTTTACCCCAAGCATGTCGACCTATCACCCAATGTGCATTGGGGTGCTGACCCAAGGCATGCATTGCACCGAGTCCCTCCTTTATTTGAAATTCATAAGAATGATCTATCATTTATGGAGAATGAGTTGCAAGAATGGAAATATACACATTCACTCAAAACTAAAGATACAAACACCGAGATCTAAGTACGGATGCATCATAAATGGGAATGAACATTATAAATAAGGGTAATGAAACAAGATCGACTAGAATAATATTAAGAATAGAAGGGTTTACACTTAAGAACATGAATAACAAGAATCAAACACATATATTAATTTATAAAAACTATAGTGGTCTCATTACATCATAAGGGTCATATAGACCGAATACATCAAGGAATATTGTCTTAAACCATACAAAAAAATTCTATAGAGAGATTTTTAGCTATTCTACCCATTAAAACTCATGTTCAGGCCCAAAACCATGCATATTTACTCAATAACATCCTTACAAGTATTCCTACAGCACCTTGTTAACACTTAGAAGCCTTTTTAATGCTTAATTACCCAGAACTTCTTTGACACTCTCATCTCTTATTTCAGACCCAAGCACTCCTTTAAAAAGGATCTAGATACACTAACTTGATTTCCTTCATGATCAGATCACATGCCAAGTGGAATTTTTGTCCTACATGGTTGAATGCATATGTCAACTTTCAATTGCCTCCACTATCTATAATGATCTTCCTAGGAATCTTCCTTATGAGGAATATTCTTTTCTTGACCTCTATGGCTCCAGGATGGCACCTTATCCATTTAGCACACCTACTCAAGATTTTCATATGTTTCTACTACAAAAATCCTTCGTAATATAGTTAAGTCCCTAAACCTTCCTCCTCCTGCACGCGCCAACTTCTTCTCTCTCACACCTTTCCTTTACACCTTTTCTTGAGTGCCTTCCTTCTTTATGCCTCCCGTGTGCACTTACTTATTCCTTCAAACTTAGTCAATTTAAGGGCCCAATATTACCCCACACTACTCATTTTTTCCGTCATCAAAAACATTTTTCCCTTCCACAAAATAATAAAGAATAGAAAAAATGAAATAATCTACGATTGACTAAAGAATGGAAGAATCTTGCTACTGCTGCTTGAGAAGTGGGAAATGTTTCTTCATGGGGGATTTAATATTAACCCAAACATCCACCTCATTTTGTGCCTACTGAAGTAATTCACCTACCATTGTGCTAACCTTGTCAAAACTCATCTCATCCCCATTAGCCTTTGGCGTATCTTCAATGCTTTCTATTTCCTTGCTAAGGTCTCCCAAGGTGTCCATCCTATGAGTGACTTGGGGGTACAAATATTTTATTTTATTTTTAATTGAAACTCTTAAGGTTTTTATTGCCTCTAATTTATTCTCTACCTCAGCCAATATCCTGTCCCACTCTACCCTATTGCCCTTATTTTTCTCTTGAAATTATTTCAGATCTGCTTCATGGCTGACAACTAATATGCTTGCTACTTTGTCCCTGTCGCCATAGTTTTCATATAAAACTTCTTCCATTTACATCATGGTCTTCACTAAGGCAAGGAGCTTAGAGTACCGAGTTAGTATCTCCCTAGTCTTCAAATTCTCTTCCTTCTTCATGCACTCCATCACCTCCTATACCGACTCTAATGTGAGTGGATGTCTCGCATGATAAGTATGTGTGTTAATTATTCCAAGAAATGCAAGGCCGAATCATATTTTTGATCAGGAGGGACCAAGTCTAGGTGCTTTAAGATAATGGAATTTTAAATAGCCTCTATCTTCTTATGGAATTTGTGCACCTTCACCTTTTCATCCTCACTCATGCCTTAACCGCACATTTCTCAACTCCTTTTTCTTTATCTTCTAATCCCTATCAATGGTCTCCTCATTATTCTTTTTTAATTTCCCCCTCTAAGTCTCTTATTCTATCATTTCTCCCAAAAATTCTTGCCTCCACTTCTACTAACACCTTGTTGCGCGTGTTGCAAAATTTCTCATCTAATAGCTACGAGTATTTACTGAGGGTTCATTCCTTTAGTGAGTTGGTGTCTCCATCATTACATCTTTATTAACTTCAAACTCAAGATCATCAACATGGGACTTAAATTCCTAGGACAAAATTTTCCTGGTGCACGGCTATGTAGTTTCTTCAGTAAAGGAAGACCAAGCTAGGAGTTGGTCTCTGGGAACTATCCTCAAGAACTATGTGTACAAGAATTTGATTGGATCATTTTTATAGGGAATGGCATGTTCTTACGTGGCTAATATTTCATTTCCACCTAAGTGTACTTGCCATGGGGAAACTAATTGCTAAGTTGGGGTCTCCACCCATACTTCCATACTCCTTCCCTACACTTGTAGTCTCTTCAGTTTCCTTAAATATTTCATCAGCACTCTCTCAATCTCTTGGTCCACTAGATCTCATATAATGCTTGTCATCTACTTTTTAACTCTATCATTTATCTATTCCTTGGTATGGTTTGGGGTCTTCGATCATGTATGTTTACCTCCTCACTTCCTCCTTTGGTATGGGCTCCCTCCTCATACTCCTGCTCTTCATCCCCTTTTTCACCAAACTCGTGTACATTATACACAAGAGGATTCGAGCTTCCTTGTGTTCCTTATCTTCTTTATTTTCATCACATTTCTACATAGGCATGCTTCTTGGGATACACCAAGGTCCGGGGCATCTCCTAGTGATCTTGATCTATAACAATTAAATCAAATCTACATTTTTCACCTATTTAAACCTGTTTACCATGCCTTGAAAATATTGTGCTATGAAGGAGAAGGTAAATTTACACCAAGGACCCTTGGTGTCATCTATCAAGGTAAACATTTCAATACAAAAGTGTTGGTATACAGTGAATTTAGCTTCTCCATCCACTAGTGTAGGTAGCTATTCTAGTATCCTCCATTCAGCTCCAAATGTGTCACGCATCCATTTATACCATTTCTCCAAGCAGGCCTTGTGAGAGGCCATCATGGTGTCATAAATATAAGCTTCAAACCTCTTTATGGGAGAGGGGTTCTCATATTGATAATCCCAAAAAAAATTATTTGGCCCATTGGGCACTCCAATCTCTAAAAATACAATGATGAGGACATTACCAAAAATGATATTGTCCCCATTGCGCATGACATCAATAATATCCTCCGAAATAAAGGTAAAAGGTTGTAAATGGTGCCCTCAGAGATCTTACGACATACATTCAACCAACCTTTGTTTATATACGTCTATATCTCCTACCCATTAAACTTTTTCACCAAGCATGTGGTCATCCTCATTATGGGGTTGGTGATTATTGTAATGTCAAAGTACCACAAACCTTGTTTGTAATAATATGCTTCAATTGTCTTTTTGATGGCCTACCTATCACACAATTCATCATCTAACAACTCCCATTCGTAGATCAGGCTAGTGAACTTAGAAATCAACTCTGGGGTTATGTGCATCCACCTTCTTGTGAAATAGAAGTAGTCCTCATGAATCAGTTCCATTAACCATTGGTATAGTAGCTCATTTTTGTAAAAATAGGTAAACTCATAAATTTTTAGAAGCCCAACCTTTTCTAACTTCACTTTTACTTTATCAACATATATGGGTTTTCCATCTAGTGTCCTCTTCTCTATTGGGTGAACCAACTCTAGGGTCATCTCCTTTTTTGTGGTGCCCGTGTGATAATTGTAATCGCTCACGACCATCTTCCTTATATGCGACACCCACTCTTTTCCTAGTAACACACCATTTGGGTATGACAGCTATATATACCATTATTCATTGAAACTTGTTGATAACATGGGTTTTAATTTTCCCTTTCCCTTTCCCTTATTTGGTGAAGTGGTCACTCCTTTCCTTGGTTCTTTTTTTTTATCTTCCTTGGTCCTCTATAGTTACTCCCTTGTGTCAAGTTATATTATTTCTCAAAACCTCATCTCTACTTCTACAAAATTTCCATGAAAAACCCATGCCCTAGCTTTTAAACCCTAACTTGGAGCACTTAATTTCCATAAGATAATGTATCCACCCACAAGAACCCACAAAAAAACTCCTTTGTGTATGCCCATGCACTTTCCTCCCATACCGGATCACAAGTCCTTAGATTTCTTCAACTTCACACACTCCTCTTCACACTTCTTCACAAGAATCACCTTAATATGCAAGAACTTCTTCAACACAAATGCAAGGTAAAATAATAACTCACTTTGACCTTCTTCTATTAATAACTTCTTTATTTTTCCACACAAACCTTGATGCCACCTACCAATGTACAAACACATTAAAGTTATATTTTTCCAATACCATCCTTCTATGCATTATATCTAGCACTTTTCCTTCACACACAAACATACACAAATACTCCCATAACCTTCCGGTGTGCAACAACTACCTCAACCATAGAAATCTTCGCACCTTCTCTCGTGCCGAAGTCAATCTTCCTCTATGTATTGGACCAAGTTCTTTCCACTTCCTACCTCATGTTTCTCCTGCATGTTTTCCTCATACGTGGTTTATATAAATATTTTTAACACCAATATTCTCTCATGTTCACCTCTATTATGCATGATTTTACGAACCAACGTGTTTTTGAATTTACAACCTAGGAAACTACTTCAACATTGCTCCATGCACTTTCTCCAACTCTTACCACGTCCTTTCTGAACTTCACCTTTATGTTCCACCCCACACTAAAAAGATGTGTGGTCCTCTACACATAAAACCTTGATGATGTAATTAGCCACCTGGTGCACACACGCACCCAAAACAAACCAAAAGGAATAAAGAAATGAGAAAGGGAAACACAAAGAAATGAAACTACATTAAGGGAAATCCTAAGCTAACTAGAAATATTGCCTTATTTACAAACACCCAAAAGCCTTATTTATAGTATGGCTTCAACCTACTTCCATTGAAATACCGGGAATTTATGTTCCATCCAACTCCCGTAGTTGGTAAGTTCCTGAATCAATTATATGGATAATATAATATGGTCCCAACCAATGGACCTTGAGCTTCCAAGGATGGCGCAGAAACTTAGAATCATAAAGTAAAACCATCTTCCCAACCTCATATTTTTTATTCTTTATGTGATGATTATTTCGGGACTTTTGTCTCACCTTCTCAGGTCTTCGACTCCACTTACCAAGTGATCACGTCTTGTCTAACATCATTAAATTTTCATTGTGCTCTTATAATTCTTGTTCATTAGATAATCATCTTACATGTGGAATACAGAGAAGGTAACATAAAATCTACTAGAAAAATAGCTTCCACACCAAACACCAATTGGAATAGTGTGGATTTGTTAAATCTCTTGTAAGTTGTTCTATATGCCCATAAAGACGGTTGATACCTTTTCACCCCAATCCTTCCTCCCAACATCAAAAATATTAGTAAGTTTATGACTCAATATCTTGTTAAATTCCTCAGCAGTCCCATTAGCTTGAGGGTGATAAGGAGTAGTCTTGTGATGAGCCACCATGAACTCTACCAAAAAAATCCTAACTATTTCATTCAAAAATGAGTACCCCATACTACTCAAACTAAGAGGGCACCCATACATGATGATTATATTTTCCCATAGGAATATTAATTCTATGGCTTCCATGAAATCCCTTGTAGGAACTTCCTCTAACCATCGTGTTAGATAATCAGTGCAATTAATGATATAGTGTGAACCTGTCCTTCACGCAGCAAGTGAAATAGGACCTACACAAGTCAATTACGCATTTCTAGATTTGGTCTCAATGGAATTTTATCTTTTTTTCCTCACTTACCAAGGCACTGGAAATGATCACAAGCCTTGCAATATTCAATACAATCCTTGAAAACAATCTCCCACCAAATGACATCTAAGAGGATCTTACTCACAATCACATTCCCTCCATAGTTTCCTTATGTAATTCCACCATGAGCCTCTTCCATGATTACAGTGTGCTCATGCTCAAGCACGCACCGACACAAAACCTCATCACAACCTAGCTTGTATAAGTCTCCACTAATTAACATGTAGGGAGATGCGTGTACAACTAACTGTTTCCTTTCTAAGGCCTTCATCCCCCCCGGTGTCATACCTATTTTTAGAAACACAAAAATATCTTCCAAGTCAGAGGGTGTGTGTTGTAATCTAAATAGTTGTGCATCTAGCATTGTATCCTTAATGCTCTGTGCATCCTCTCTTGAGTCAATCCTTGATAAATGGTCAGGTCCCAAATTACTCTTACCCAATTTCACAACAACCATAAACTCAAATTTATGAAGCAATAGGACCCACCTATATATGCACCCTTGCAAGATGGTATTGTTCACCATGTACTTTAATACCATGTGGTCATGTAGAGAATATAAAGGGTGTTGTTAGCAAATACTACCTAAATTTTTCGATTGCATAAATCATCGATAATACTTTGTGCTTCGTGGTAGTATAATTATGTTATGTTGGGGTTATCTTCCTACTAGTAAATCACAAGGGATGGTTAAAAATTACCTATCCATGTTATTCTAATATTTCTCTAATTTCCATCCCTAAAGCATCAACATGTACATATAATGGCTTATCCCAAGAAGGAAAGCATAATATGGGCATAGTGATAAGCCTATTCTTTAATGTGTCAAATGCCATTTGATGTGCCTCTCCCTATTGAAATGTACTTGTGTGCTTTAGCAATTCCTCTACTAGCTTGGTGATCTTGGCATACCTGTTAATAAATTTTTGATAATACCCCATATACCCAAGAAATCCTTGTATCGCGATTTGGTTGGTAGGCTCCCCAAACCCACAATAATGGAAAATTTGGTAGGATCCACCAGCAATCCTTCCTTACATATGATATGTCCCAACAGGTTCCAAATAGAGTAGCAAAACATATTTCTTAATGTTGAGAGATATACTTATCTACCAACATCTCTCAAACATTATCCTCAGATTGTCACAATGGTCCTCACCAACCCATATACCTGTCCATTCATCAGGTAGACTTGTAGAAATTTATGGATGAAGTCCTCAAACGCTTGAACCACAATGCATGAAAACACAAGTAGGAATGTTCTTCACTCCAAAAGTATGGCTGTATAGGAAAAATTCCCCATTCAAAGTGGAAAAAGTTTTCTTTTCTTGGTCCTCCTTTACAATTCTAACCTAATTATATCCTAAGAATCCATTTGTGAAAGAATAGATCTTGTGCGTAGCCTACTACTTCAGGATATCCTCGGTGAAGGGGGTTGGAAACGGATCAATGACCGACACCACATTAAAATCCTTGTAATCAACACAAATCCTTATTCTTCCATCCTTCTTAATGTTGATGACCATTAGACTTATCCACTCTGATTCCTTAACAACCTCAATGATGCCTGATGTGATCATCTTGTCAATCTCCTCCTTGACCTTGACTCATAGATTCAGATTCATTTGATAAGGTCTCTTTCAAATTAGGCACACACCTTCCTTTAGCTTGATCTTCATTTCTCCCAAGGAGTGGTGAACTCCTTTAAGCTCATGGTACCCATGTGGGAATAAATCTTGGAATTCACACAATAGATCAATAATATTTGAAACCTCCCTTTCTGTCTAGTAATCTCCAATAGTAGCTTCTTTAGGTTCCGCCTCTAAGCCAATGTTAACCTTCTTGGTTTTCAGGGGTTCATGGTAGGTGTGTGCTTTCTCATCAACACTATCCATGACTTCACACATCTTGACAATATGGTTAACATCCAAAATTTCCACCTCTTTCACTTTTTATCATGTAGACCAACTTTCCTTTCTCCTTTTCCATGCGGGTGTGCTTAAGGTGTGACTCCTTTGACTCTTCCTCATCAAAGTGTGCTTCTTATTTAGGTTCACCCAATAACTCAAGTACTCTATCCTTTGTCATGGAACTATCTCCCATAGTTATGGTCTTAACAACTCGCATTGCCTTATTCACCAATGGCTTAGTACTCCAATACTCAAAATCTTGAATGAAATCAACCATCAACTCCTACCGTTTCATATCTAATGGCACAACTTTGAATGAATGTACCACCTGTGTGCACATCCTTTTAAGCTAGAGTAAAGCTTATGCACCCATAGTGATGATGGTAGGGCTTGTGCCTTCCATCCAGGCCTTCTCACATGCCTAGATGTAAAACAAGATGGGTTCCTTCCCATGATAGTCTCGTATAGAATTAGGTGCATTTATTTAAAGAAACCTAACTTGAGAAAATGTGATTCTCACCTCGTGCCATTATATAATTTTATCTTGATGGGTCCCCCACTAATGTGTTGTGGTCCCAAGTAAATTATAGCTAAACATACTTCTCCTTTTGATCTCACATCTCCACTGGGTCTCCATTTCTCATAGGAAAACATCAGGGTTACCTCATCTAGTGTAACTCGGTAACTATTTTCCTCCCAGTTTCTGTTTGAGTGTGCCTTTGTTAATCTCCTCTTAAAGCCCCTTAACTACCTCCCAATTAACTCATTTGTCCCGTGTGCCCAGTTATCACATGCGACACTAGTTGTATCACTTATAAATTGAGCATCTTCCCACTGAATAACTCCTTATTTTGTTTGTTGCACAACCTCAAGGTCCTTGATAGTACGCACATAGATTTTGTCTAGTTCTTGTTCTCACAAAGGCTCAGTGTAAGGTGTTGACTTTCCATCCATAAGAGAAATAATAACATGTTTCACCTTGTTCTCAAAGCTTATATACGCCTTATTGAAATGCAATTCAACATTGTTCTTATAGCACTAGGAGCACCCAAGTAACATTGGAAAGTTTTCTTCCTTAGCAAGGGCCAAGACTTCAAAGAATCTAGTGAATTTTTTCCCTTAGATAGATATAACAACATCCTTTAAAACACCAATGGGCATCACCTTTGTCTTGTTATCCATATACAAAACATTTGAAGATAGTTGTAATGGAGGTCTTCCCATTTGATTCCATGTGTCCAAGGTGATAACATTAAATTCCGAACCCGTGTCAATTAGAATATTACTTAGGATCCATCCATCAAAAACTGCATTGAAGGTAATCTTCTTATCATAGACAGGACTATGAGGAGGTAGATTAGCATGAAAAACCTACCTCTCACACTCTCCTTCAGCACTTGGTACTTTTCCTCTCAGCCACTCTCCTAACAGAGGGATGATATTCTCTTGTCTCAGTATCTTTCATACCTCCATGACTTCATCTATATCCTTCTATGGAGACTAAGTTTCTTCTTCTACTCTAACTACCATGACTACTCCTTCAGGAATTAGATATCTCCTTGTAGGCTTTGAATAACATCCATGGTTTCTTGATAAACTTCCTTCTGATGCGTAGGGTCTGGATACTTCCCATACACCACTTCTTCTCTTGTAACTAGTGGTCTCTACTTTGGTTTCTCCCTAACATGCGTAGACTTAGCTCATGTCATCACCGGTGTAGGTTCTAACTCGACTCACAAGCCACCTTTGGAATCCACTATTGATCAACACGCTTTATGCTCACCATCCTAGTGCCCTTATCCTTCCACTACTTCTAGATCATATACTCATCTAACTTTGGGCACTCTTAATACTTGTGCTTCTTCACACACCAAGAGCACTATGAGAAATCGAGACACTCATGCTTGTAAGGTTATGTAGATTAACAATTGTAATAGGTTTCACGTGAAAACTCACTTCTTCCCCCTTTAGGATTGACAAGGCCTTGGAATCTTCCCCAAAATCCTCTTCCACAACCTCTTCCATCCGTTCACTCTTCATAATGATGACCATCATCCTTGGAACTACTTACAATGTTTTTTTGACACACACCATTATCAATGGCATCATGTATCTAGTCAATCAATCTACAATCCTTGGTGTCATGAGTAATAGAGGTGCAAATTTTGCAATAGCATGACACATTCTTATGGATCGCATGTTGTAGAGCTAGGAATCTACTTGCATCATGATATCCATGGAAAATCTCACAGTCCATTGACATGGTGCACACTAATATTCATGGGAAACTATCCTTTATGTGTCCCTCTACTTCACAATTTGTGCACCATAGCCCACCGCACATCTCATGAGATAAGTTTAGAGACAGTTTCTCTAGTCATTTTTCCATGGAAACAATCTTGGTTTCAGGTATGGAATAATTTTAGTTTCAATGCTTCTACACTGAATTAGTGTGCAAGGTAGCCTTTAGGGCCTCACACGGATCTGATGAAGGTCTTATGTGAAAGTTCCCTCCTGAATTGAGTGATCAGCCCTCTGAAAAATCATTGAGCATGCT
Source organism: Taxus wallichiana var. yunnanensis (assembly GCA_018340775.1). Classification (NCBI taxonomy): domain Eukaryota; kingdom Viridiplantae; phylum Streptophyta; class Pinopsida; order Cupressales; family Taxaceae; genus Taxus; species Taxus wallichiana. The sequence continues at coordinate 69,407,088 of CM031240.1, forward strand.
TTGAGATGGATGAATATCTTAAGACAACTTTGACAGAAGAGTCTTAAAGTGTGTGTCATACTCCCGCACACTTTCTGTCATCCCTTATTGGATTTCCTTCAATGCTTTGATACTCTTCTATTCAAACTCAGGGATGTGGAACTTTTCCAAGAATGCATCATGTAGAAAAATGTAATCCACCACCATCTTGTTAGGTTGTGGAGCCTGTTTTCCTGTGAGAAAGTGTTGAAGACTATACACTAAGAGTACTGTACACTTTCCATAGTTGTCTTAGCGAGGGGTTCAGGATGTAGCCCCCAAAAAAATTGGCCTTAAAATGTGCCCGATCAATTGGGAAGCATTCTTTTCTCATATGGGTGGGATTTTTGACCCATAGGTTTATGGGACGGTTTTGGCCCATGGTTTTAATACCCATGGTTTTGTAAAACTACTTAAGTAGTTGTCTACTTATATGGTTTTATATATATGGTAAGTATAATGAAAACATTGTAGATGTGTTTTGAATTCAGCTATGAATTTTGTAGAGTTTGTTGAGCATAGCTCCAAATAGATATGGGTATTGTATTGAGAGAGCGGTGGCTTGTAATAAAATCTAAGCAAGTGATTCTTGGTGGATGTAGCCTAAATTGGGTGAACCATGTTAAATATTGTCTCTTTATGTTGTTTTATTTTATTCTACATTTTTATTTGAGATCTGTAATATTTTTTGCATATTAGTTTCTACTGTTGTGATTCTGTGAGGGATTATTCCACATATTTTATCCCTTATATCCTAACACATCTAGTGTGGATCATACTTCATGTACCAGCTATGTGCATGCCCTTACAACGTAGTTACAAACTAAATCTCCTTCCTTTATGATGCAATGACACCATTCACATGCCATAGAAATTCACATTTATGCACATGTTCTATAGCATCTTCCACAACCTTGTAATCAAGTAAGTGGAGTGACATATCATAAAACACCTGTTGATGGTGTTTGGAACTTTTGCTCCAAATCTTGGACCTTGATTCCCTCTAGTGTTTCCTCTACCACAAGACCCACTAGATCCACCAGCTCTTATCCCTCCATACCAACCTAATCCTCTCCCATAATAGGTAAGGGCCCTAAAGAAACACTCCTGCGAACCCACTACCGTGATAAAGTATGCACCGACAATCTGCGAAGTTGACCCACTCCCAGATGTGTTTCCCATGTCACTTCCAAATGTGATACCCAAAATTTGTGAACCCACACCTTGCCCAAATGTTATACCAGATAGGATACCTCCGAATACAAGAAAATGACTGTAGCCATAAATGTACCAAATGAAAAATTATACCTCCTAGGTGTCACTCGAATACCAATACTGATACCAACTAGATTATCAAAAATTATCTCATGAAATGGAAAACTAAGCGTAAGGGTCTGGTCGCCATGTGGGTTAAGATGTGTTCCTATGGCTCTCCTCCTTTCTTCATATGAAGATCTCTCTCTCTTGAAGCTAAGGGGTTTCCTTCCATGATTTCCAAGATGGGGTAGTTTAGACTGATCATGTTGTACATCCTCCATGTGAACTTTAAATCCTTCTTGCAATGTCTACCTCTATAAATCCATAAATCTTCTAGCTCCGTGTTATCTTTCTAACTCCCTCTCTTTAGCTTCATTATACTTGAGCCACATTTCCTCTCTCTCCATTTCTACCGCAAGTTCCGTCATTATCTACCACACCAAGTTTTGTGCCTCTTGCCTAACATGAGTTTAGCTAGCCATGGGGAAGGCTTCCAAACTCAAAGTAAAGATCAATTTCTTGATGGATAATGACAAATCACATAAGAAATATCATCTAGGTTCTCACAAGAACTCAAACTTAGTAACCTCTAGACAAGAATAAGTTGATATTGTGTGCTCCAATGTGTAACTAGTCAACACACTTCTACACTAGTGATCAACAACATGATTCCAAGTTAGATCAACATCCTACAACTGTTGATATTTCTTTTGGGTTCAAACATGAGGTCTATAGTACCAACTTGTCCTTGATGCATATGTTTAGAGCCATTCATACAACTCTATTGGGAAATAATAGAAGAATGTCTCATAGAATTCATGATACAGGTTCTCCTACACCCATTTTCATGCATAAAACTCAAATCTAGTACTAAACCTATGAGAAAACACATCCTCCATGCTTTTAAGCTAGGTATCAACATTGTTCAAGGTTAGATGTTTCATCATCACATACCACTCTCACAACAGTTTTAAAAGAGGTCCCAATAACGGAACTAAAATGTAGTCATTTCTTCATATACTCCATTTTTACCCCAAGTGTGCAAGCCTATCACCCAATGTGCATTGGGTGCTCACCTGAGGTGCACGTGGGTGCCAAGCACCTCCTTTATGTGAGATTCATGAGAATCATCCACCATTGATGGAGAATGAGTTGCAAGAATGGAAATATAGACATTCACTCAAAAACAAAAGATACAAACACCAGATCCAAGCATAGATGCATCATAAATGGGAATGAACATTGTAAATAAGCATAATGAAACTATATTTGACTCAAAATAATATGAATAACACAAGGGTTTACACTTAAGAACATGAATAACCAAAATCACAGACATATATTGATTTATAAACAACTATATTGGCCTCACTACATCATAAGGGTCATACAGACCGAATACATCAAGGAATATTATCATAAACCCTACTAAAATACTCTATGGAGAGAGTTCTAAGCTATTCTACCTATTACAACTCTTATCCAAACCCAAAACCATGCATATATGCTCAATAATATCCTTGCAAGTATTCATACAACACCTTGCTACCACTTAGAACCCTCTTTAATGCTTCATTTCCCCAACACTTTGTTATCACTCTCATCTCCTATTTTGTACCCAAGAACTCCTTTCAATAATATCTAGATGCGCCGCCTTGGTTTCCTTTATCAACAAATCACATGCCAAGTGGAAGTGTGGTCCTCCATGGTCAAATGTTTATGCCATCTTGCAAATGCCTATACTACTTGTAATGATCATCATGGGGTCATTCCTTACGTGGAATATTCTTTTCTTGACCTTCAAGCCTCCAGGATGGAACCTTATCCATTTAGCATACCTACTTGGGATTTTCATGTGTTTCTCTTGTGATAACTTCTTAAACCTTAGCCCCTAAACTTGTTGTTTCTGCACATGCCAACATCTTCTCCGCATGCCTTTCCATTACACGCTTTTTCCCGAGCACCTTCCTTCTTTATTTGCTCCTAGAAATGATGACTTCTTACTCTGGGACTTATTCAATTTCATGGCCCAAAGCAACTCGGATCAAGCTCAACATTAACTTGATGGGAAATGGTCATAGGTAACTCGGAGGGCCGAGTGTGTATCTTGAATAAGATCCATATGGAGTGTAGAGGTTGATCTCATGTTGAAAGGGAAAATTTCTCCAGTTGGGAGATATTTTAGAGAAGTTAGAAAAGTAGGTGAGAGATCAATGCTTAACTCAATAACACACTCATCTGCTAGGAAAGAAATGGCAAAGTGGCTCACTAGCTTAAAATACTCGGTGCATAGCCTACAAAAAATCGACATAGTAAGGTGAAATATAGTCACATTTGAAATTGAATGGCACCGAGTCATGAGATATTTTGTAGGTTTTATGGATTTACAAAGTTGGGCATGGTGAGTGAGTGCATCAAGCTAGTTAGTTGGAACAACTAGGTGGCTAAGTTGGTGAGAATGAGCTAGGCCAAAGAATGCATATCACATAAGAGAGATGGATTGAATCTCATTTCGGTAGAAAGATCAATGTTAAGGTCAATTCATCTTATGGATAGTGATTCAACCATAGGACATGGCATAGGAGGTTGGTTTCATGAGCCTATAGAACTAGCCAAGTTAATGCTAAGGCTCTCAACGTGTTAAATAAGGTGTAGCTTGGGGTAATAGTGTCCGGAGCTCGGTACATGGAGAAATAAGTCGGAAAGGTGCTCTCTTTGAGTGATTCATGATAGAGAACATGGATCCTACTCAACATTTGAGGAATATCTTAGTCAATCAAAGAGAGAGCCATGGACTTTAGGTAATTTTGTTGGGTCGTCTAAAAGGTCGATCAACGGGAAAAAGGATGGAGAAGCACAAAAACTCGGTGGTGCAAACAAAATAGGGTCATAGAGTCAGCCGGTGAGCCAAAGAGTTGCATCAAGTTTGGATTTTAATGAAGAATGGTTTCAAAGAGGTGCCACATTGGGTTTTGGATATTTGGGTACTGATTTGGTGAAAGATTGTAGAAGAGCCCAAAAACCAACACTCGAAACTCCTAAATTTAAATTTTCGACATTTCGAGCATTGGAAGTATGAATGCAAGGTGGTGGGCCCAATTCCAAGTTAATGGAAACATCATGTGTATTTAACTCCCAAGATGGAGGGTATGAAGTAGGGTGTTCTTGAGATGCTTGGCTATAATATCAGCCAACCGTGTTCAATGAAATACTAAGTCATAAGTCGGGTTGGTGAGCGTAGCATTCAACAAAGGTGAATTTAAAGAGCCTTCAAAAGTGTCTCTGCTTCATCCAATATAAAATGTGCCAATGTGAGCCACGTGGATTTTAGAGATAAGGTCGGTGAAGTTCAAATAGAGATGCATGTGAAAGGGGTCTAACTCATCCAATAATGTAATCTGGAGTTTCCAAGGAATTTGGCTACCAAAGTCGGGAGATGGTTGGAGGGTAGTATCAATAGCTCACCAAAAATTAATCCCGAGAAATTGAGATGTGGATGTTGAGAAAGAATGTCTCAAGGGATCAATGTATGGTTGAGCGGATTTCAAGGGATTCATTAAGGAAACGTGGGGATTGATGAGATTCAATGAAAAATAGCATGCCAGAAGTGTTAGGTGAATATGCGGGAGGATAAGAAAAAATTTCGGTGGGTGGTGTTGTTAATCCTTGTAAAGGGGCTCATTCAAGATAAAACGTGAGAAGAGTTCGCTCACAAAATCAAAGGAATTTTCTTGCTAAAGAGATCGTTAGTCAGCTCGGTGATTTAGCCAACGAGTTGTTTATCGCCAACTAGCCTAAAAAAATCAAACCCCCTTCAAACACCATTTTAACTCCATGGGTACCGAGGGTGCCTTCAAAATTTATTAAAATATTATTTTTAATTAAATGGGACATTCAAAATTTATGAAGCATAATTTAAGGATTTTTTCTTTGAGATAAATTAAAGGGTTATGCAAGTTGTTGGTGCTCAATTGTAATCTCACCCATTTTTCGTTTAAAATTTTCAGCCCGCCTAGTTTGATGCACTTGTTGTCTTCCTATGTGGATACATAATTCTTTGCCTTAAACAGAGTTTTGGTGTCAAGTCCTTTTCTTGGGTCATGGATCACATTGATCCTTGGTATTATTTATAGTCTTCTCTCCACAAGGAATTTTTTTGGGCGTCTTCCACGATTATGTCTCCTTCGTAAATCTTGTCCCAACATCCATGGATACGTGGTATTTTCTAATTGGATGCGGCATGGTGGGTCTATTTGATATTTTTATGCATTATGGAAAAGGTCGTTAAAGTATAAGGTAAATTCCTAATACCCGCAAAAGGACACGTGGAGGACCTACACTCATTTGAGGATTCACCTTTAGTTTCGACCTTTGGAGTTGCACCAAAGAGACATGTGGAGGCATCCACTGGCGCCACCCATGCTCAGAATTTTTAACGTCTGATGCAACTCTCTCGGGTTTTGAACACATGGAGGGCCCACGCTTGTTTAAATACCTGACCCTAAATTTTAATTTTGAAAGAGTGCCGAAGAGACATGTGGATACTTCCGCTTGATCTTTCCATGCTTAGAATTTTCAAGTGTCCGATAAAACTTTCTTGGGGTTGGGACACATGGAAATCCTACGCTCATTTGAGTTCTTGCCTCCGAATTCACCTTTGCATTTGCACCCAAGAGACACATGGATGCTTCCCTGGCTCCTCTTTACACTTGGATGACTCGGACTCAGAGCACAGATATGTGATATAATCCATGCAAGGACACTCATTTCGAGAGGCATGAATACATGTATCTATTACTCAAGGTGTATTCTTAAAGGTGAAAAGGATTTCTTGTCAGATCAAGCCATATGGAACCACCTGAGAATTATTAAAAAGGGGATTTTATTGCATGATAAAATAAAAGAATGATTAAAAATACAGTCAAAATTTATGACATGGCATCCTAGTCATAGTTGAGGAAGTGAGAAATATGATCAGTTCATGATTTATCCACCTAACAACAAAAAGAAATATATTTTCAAGGGAATAAACATGATTAAACGGTATGTTGTAAAGAGGAATATTCTCTTTAAGATTTAGAATTTTGGGGGGAAAATTTAGGATGAGTGAGTGAGTGAAATTGTATAAATGAAATGAGAATACTCTTGCATAGAAGGCTTAATTTCTCTAAGAAAGTTTGAGAAAAATATTTTTCTCGTGAAACCGTCTCGAGAAACTCGTTTATTTTCTTGTGTTTGTAGATTTAATCATGTCAAGATAGATAGTTGCAAGTGTATATCCATTGAAAAGATTTGAGATTGTTGAAGAAACTTTCCCGCTAATGAATCTCATGAACCTTGAATGAATTTGTGTTGATCATGAGCATAATTGTGTTTACTTTTATTTAATGTTTTCAAATAGTTATATATGTGCTCTGTTGTAGTTGTAGACACCAAATTTGGGTCTTACGATGCCCTGTACCCCACATATCACCTCGCAACCTAACCATACCTCACCACCTAAACCTTACACACTTAATTATTTATTAATTACCATATAATTAATAAATCCACATCTCCACCCCTGCCACCTCACCTTGCCACCTCATCATGACCTAGCCCCTAACCCTAAACCAACCTAATTAAGACCTATGACTTGGTCCGACTCACACCCATGACTCATCACCCTCACCCGCATCAAAACAAACCTAATAATAACTTGACCAAGCCCACAACTGATCCCTCAGAGAAAAGGAGGGAAAGTTGGCTATTTTACTAAAAATAGCCAACTTTGACCTAACCGACATCGGTCCCTACTCGACCGCCATCGGTTACGTAACCGCCATCGGTTCCCTGTAAATGACCTTCCCCTGACCAAAAACAAAGGATCCGAAATTCATTTGCAAGACAGAGACAAGTGAAGAAAAGAGAAGAGTTTGCAGAGAAGGACGTCGAGCCCAAGATTGCAACTGAGTAACTGGATCACCTTCACACTCGTCCAAGCACCGAGAAAAGTTAGAGGATAGCTTCATCAGCTCACTTTTGATTGTCGGATCATCCCACCTGAATCTGGCATTCGTCACTGCATTCCTCAGACCTGAATCTTCATCAAGAATGAGTAAGTAGTGTCTTGTATGTTTCTAAACACCATTTCTTGAACTTTTTGATTCATAGTAATTATAAGCTCACTCCTAGATCTACCACCTGCCAGCACCCTGCACCTAACCTTCATCCATACATCCTGTATTGCCTAGAAGATAATTTTATCACTCTCGATTCTTCCCTCAACCATCCACCAGTCTTAAAAACCCCACAATCACCCTACAATCAACCTCTACCCAGAAGCACCTAGATTACTGACCCTACCGGTGTCGGTTATCCCCTACCGAGTAGCGGTTCTCTAACCGTGGTCGATTATCCAGTGACCGACATTGGTCACTGTGACTTATACCCAAAACCTTCCTTTCACCTATTTGTCTCCTAACAACCTCAGATCTAGCCTGGTCTATCCCCGTAACTTGACCTGAACGTATCAATAACCAGTGACCAAACAAACAACATGACATACTATTATTGGTAGTCTAGTCTCTATTGCTTTTTAAGGAGGTACCTAAATCATGATTTTGCAATAGCTTCTTTATTACCATTTGCATCAATTTGTATTGAAAGGGAGCTGACCACCTTCGAAAGGAAGTCTAATATTTCCTGGGCCCAAGGCAGTTCCCTCACTTATTGTCTAACTAAGATCTGGTGGTCTTGTATTCTTACTTGCAGGTAGTCCTTCCCAGACAAAAAGGAGTGCTTCACAATCGATCTGATCTCTCTACGGTACACGCACACCCTCCCAACACTCAACAGGTATTCCTCCTAGCCCTAACCCTTATCTGTTTCTCAAGAGAATGAAAAGATAGAAGTAACTCTATTCGGAAGAAAGCGTAGTCTTACATTAGAAATCCTTTGAAATCACACAAAATCTCATCCTCATGACAAGTATTATGGCATTTTAAATTACATTATGAAGATATCTTTCATTTCATAATGAAATAAGTGATTTAAATTCACTTTACTTGCATTTTAGTGATACATATTAATTTTTAGTTCATGTGTATCATTAACGTGATATAACAAGGGTCTTCTAAAGTTTAATTGAGTCTTTGACATGAGACTTTGTGTTGAATTCTTGAAGAGTGTATGAAATCATGCATCTCTCGGGCATCCATTGATACCCACCTTTTGGTTGAAGGAATATTTTCGCTATTTCCAAGCATTTTGTCTATGAGTGTTCCAATATTTGTAAAGGTTCTCAAATATCTGGTATAATTAACTTTATCTTGCTTAGCTTCCCACCAAAAAATTCTTAAATGATAAATCATACATGAACTACACATGTTTGTAGTGTGTATCCACAAATATTTAACAAATTCCACTACCAAAATATGCAGAAATAATTAGGTTTCAATTATTGTCTTTAGTAACCTGAACCTTATCTAGAAAACATCTCCACTCTCTAGTGTGACAACTTGTGAGAGTTAGATTATGTTGTATTGATCATATTTTCTCAAGATTTTCATAAAGATTGTGCAAAGAAGGATTTATTGATATCCTTCACCAATATGGGTTGCAAAATGGGTCCTCTCACCTGGTTGAAGGCACAACCTAAAGTAGTCAAGGTAGGTCAAACCCTGTTCATGGTGCTATCCATTTCTTCCATGCCTAAGTGAATGAAGAGTCAGATAAATCCCTCCCTGGCTACAAAATGAATCACACTCTAATTTATCTACTTCCAAGAATCTTGTTGGAACTATGGTGTTGCTCAATTACAAAGAGAGAATCAATTTGGGTACCAACACCAATTTGGCGCTGCTACTGGGGACTATTTTACAAATGCATACACATATTGACCCTAGTAATGTTTCTTACATGGTTTAAGTATAAATATTTTGTTTAATCGTCATCCTTTGTCGAGATTTGTAAGATTTATGCAAGATTGAAAGTTCATTGTACAAGTATTCCAGCTTTCTAGTGGTTATTGCACTAAATTTCCATCAGTAGTGATAAATGTGGGTAAAGGAAGGTCGGATCTATTAAGATTTGCATAAATTAAGCATTAATAGACATTTGAAAATTTACTTATAGTCCATCTGCACAACTAAGGTGAAAATCCTTAGTGGTGAAATTGTGTTGAATTGAAATTTTGATGATTACCAAATTGTCTTAACTCGTGTCAAGTGAAATTTTTCATTGATATTTACAAAGTGAAGGGAAGAATTTCATTATTCACTAGGGATCCTACTAGAAATTTGTTTCTAGAACTAGGAAAGAAAATTAAGAAGGAAGACAGGTTTGGGAAGTAGTAGGAGTGTTGGTGCAATTAGTGGGTTTGTATGCTTTGCCTAATTCTCTACATCTGTTTTGCTCAAAAACATCTTTTGGCTTGAGTGGTGATCTACAACTTGTCTTATTTTGTTGAATACTTTCAACCACCCTCAATGTTGTTATTCTACCCCATTTTGAAACAAAATCCAAGTTTCCCCTTGTTGTGCCCCAATTTTTTCATTTATATGTGTTGTTTTTCCATTGCCCATTCATAAAAAATTAAAGTGGATCGAACCCGAGTTGTTTGCTGTTAAAATCTCATTCCCTAGGCCTAAATCATTGTCAAATCATGTTTCATTGGATTCAAAACCAAAAATCTGCCTTCCTTGTGTAAAAATTCAATTTCTGGGGCAGCCTCTGTATTTTTCACGTTTTGATGGGCTCTCGGGCCATCAAATTAATCATTGCACGATTTTGGTGACGTGGCAGGCTCTCATTGGCCGGGGAAGGTCAAAAAAATGTTATAACTTGTCATTTTTGAAATTTTGGTGAAAGGAAAATTTTTTTCTCGAGGGCCCACACCCAATGGTATGATGACATGTGGCACGGGAGGATCAAGTGGGTAGCGGTGGAGTTGATTTTTTTCAAATTTTTGGCTCAAAATGTCATGGAAAATTTTGACCTGGAGGCCCACGCCCAATGGAAAGGTGACACGTGTCCAGGAAGGTGACCGAAAAGTGGGAACTTAGAAGAATTTGAAAGTTTTTGGCTCAAAATGTCAAGGAAAATATTTTCCTGGGGTCCACGTCCAATGAGAAGTGGACACATGTCCAGGGGAGCCAAGGAGAAGCGGGGTTGTGCATGTTTTTTGGATTTTTGCCTTTGGAGTCAAAATTTCAAAGTAAAAATTTGAGCCAAATCTCCGCGCGAATCACAAAGTGACACGTATGCAGAGATGAAATGGAGGGGTGGAGGCTTGTAGGAATTTGAAGTTTTTAACTTCAAATAGTAAAAAGGAAAATTTTGGCTCGAGGTCCTGCCACCAATGAACAATGGACACGTGTCCAACATTTGATGGAAATTCAGAGCGCAGAGGAAAGATGGAAAATTTTCCAAACTTTGGTGAAAAATATCAAGGTGAAAAGTGAACCCGTGGAAAATTTTAAGTTGTCTCCCATGCAGCCAATCAGGGGGAGACACGTGGCATGGTTCAAAATGGAAAAAGGAAGAGCATGGGCCCGTAAAGGATTTTGTTCTCATGGAGGATTGAAAGTAAATTGGATGGGTTGGCTCCGCATCCAATGGGACAACGACACATGGTAGAGAAGCAGTGGGTGTTGGGGGTGCGGAGCATTTTGAGAAAATTTTCCTTTTCTCAAAAAAGGAGAAAAAGTCATCATTTTGGCCCGTGGTTTTCAGTAGGGCCCACAGGAGGACACATGGTGCGTCCAGGGGGCTCACGGGGAAAATATTCAAAATTTTCCCAAAGTCAAAAAGGGTTTAAAATGCATTTTTAGGATTGGGGGCCCACCCTAATCATATTTGGACATGTGTCCCACCTTTTTCAAAGCCAAAAGGTAATTTTGGTGTTTTTGAAGGGGATTTGAATCTGACAAGTGGAGGGTAGAGATTTAAAGTTGATTTTTAATCAACGGTTGCTGTGTAATATCGTTTTTGGGCACCATAGAAGCTTGGAATCATTGTTTCTTCACCAAAATGCATGAAATTTTATATGATTTCACATCCTTTTGGCATTCTGAGTGTAATGGCATCATTTTTATGAGCTGATTCAGTGCCCTATAGTGTTTTTCATGAAATATTTTCCTCATCCCGTGAAAAACATGTGAAAAGTAAAAAATTAAAAGTTGCAGAGTTAAAAATGATGAGGGAAAAGGGTGGAAAATGATTGCAAATGCATGCTGGCATGGTGGAATGACAAAAATGTGACCCTGGGATGGATAAGGATCTAAATCCATGTAATATTTTAAAATATTTGTGCATCTCTGGCATTTTGCAAGTTGTTTTACAATTTTATATCATTTTTCATCAAATGGATAGAGTTTTGTAACAAATTTGATCCCTTTGGCATATTATTTCCTTGGGATGCAAGGATCTAAGCTTATAGGGGTATATGATGTAATTTGAAGGCATTTTGAAATGGGGGTTGTTGAGAATTTTGAGAAAGAGAGAAGAATTTTAAGAAGGAAAAGCTGGAAGAAGTCCATTTCTCTTTTGGAGAAATTGCACGAGAACCATTTTTATTCTGTTTGCATCAAATGTTCATCATGTTGAGTTGGTTTCAGCTGTAAAGCCATCAACAAGCTTTGATATTGTCTAAATAACATTCCCTTGCTGATATATTTGATCAAATTCTTGGATTAACTGGTTTTATCTCTTGGCAAAGCTTGCATACACTTTTATTTCAGTATGTTTTCAATTTGTGTTTCATGCTCATGTTGCAATCTTGTGTTTGGGATCTTTATTGGTCATACATGGTCTCATTTCTTGTAGAGGGTTTGAAGGCATCTGCAATCTTCCATTCAGAAGAGAATTCATTTGAGTGAAGATAAATAGATTTAAATTCATCTTACCTTCCTTGTAAATTGAGGGTGTTTGTAAACCTTTGGGTGCACCTTAGGTCATGATCTAACAAGGGTTTCTAAATGCTTCATTGATATTTTGTTTCAAGCCTTTGTGGCAGGTCATCAAAGTTTGTATGGAATAGTGTAGATTTGGGAATCCATGTGTGCACACATCCTAGTTGAAAGAGCACTTCAAGTTCATTGAAACATCTCTGTTGTTTAGGTGATGAAATTCATTTGCAAAGTTTCCCAAAGAAGGTGATGACTTCTAACTACTCTTTTCCCAACATCTCTCATCATAATTTCATTTTAGACTAAATCATCCTACCTACAATACCCCTGCATCTACATTGTGTGTCCACAAAATAATTCAATCCTTTCACTAAAATGCACAAAGTTGATCAGGGTTTTATCATGTCTTTAGCAGCTCTAGCTTTGTTTTGAAAACATTTCCATCATTTAGTAGTGACAACTCCTTTGATTTTGGATAATGGATACTTGATCATGTTTTCACAAAGCCTCTTCTTTATCATATGCAAAACATAAGGATATCTTTACTTCCTTTATGATACAAGGGCTGAAATATAGGTTCTCTTGCCTTGGTTGATAGGCACAACCTAAAATAGTGAGGGTTAGATCAAAACCCTTGTGAAGGTGCTATCCACTCCCTCAATTCGTGAATGCAAACAAGCAGATAGGTGCATCCCTAGATACAAATGACATACAATTCATCTATCTATCCTTGAGTGTCTTGTGCAAGTTCTTGATGCTATTCAAGTTATGAAGGAGATTAAATCTTGATACCAACAAGGAGATCATGAATCAAGAAGGGGGATATCAGTTTTGAAAGGTGATCAATCTATGGTTGAAAATTACCATACTTCTTCAAGTGATTCTGAACCAAGTAGTCCTTGTATAAATTTAAGTTCCCCTATTGGAGAGGGGCCATCATTTGTATCTAAAAAGCGTGCCTCTCAATTTTCCCTGTTTCTTCCAAGGTTAATAGGTTTTTCCAAGAAACTAATTCATTAGAGGATATTTACTGTGAGAATTATACTCTTGTGCTCTAGAGACCCATCATCCCTTATCATTTTGATTCTCCTACAAGATCACCTCCTCAAGGCAATATGGCTCAGCCTCCACTTAGACCTTCTTTTGTTGTCAATACTTTTGGACCAATAAGTTTTAGAGGTATGGGTAGATATCCTAATATGGTGCCATAAGATGTCAAAAATAGGTCGCCAAAATTTCAAGGGAATAATGCCATCACTGGTGACCACCATTTACGACTTTTTTTCAATATGATGGAATATTTTGAAATTGAGTTTGAAGATGTGTATATAAAGTTGTTTATTCACACTCTTAAGGAGGATGCACATGACTAGTACAAGGCTTTACCAGATAATTCAATAGCTTCATGGACCGAGATTAAAAATGCCTTTAGATTGCAATATGGGGATAAGACAGATCCCGTGTTCCTTTTATCTAAATTTGAAAATATAACGAAACATCCAAATGAATTTTTCCACGATTTCAATACTAGGTTCAATAAAACCTTGAATAGGATACTTATAATCCTAAGGCCAAGTGATGAGTATTGTTTGATAAAATATTCTAACGCTTTTGATAAAAAGGTTGCTTATTACTTGAGAGATAACAACCTGGGAACATTAAGGCACGATTTCACCAAGGCCTTACAAATAGAAAATAACATCAAAGTAGTTGGAAAGCCTCCTATGAGAGAGGGTGTCAAGTTGATCAATCCTGAGAGGCCTTAGTCAAACAAAGTTGTGGATCTAGAAGAGGTTGTGAACAATTTGGTCGGAACAATTAAAGAGATATCCTACAAACTATCTAGAGAAGAAAAAGGGATAGGACAGAGTTCCTAAGGTCAGCACAAGCCACATGGTCAAGAGAGATTTGGAAATCATCCCAGAGGTGATCACAAACCAGATGACAGAGGGAAAGTTCCCATGGGATCCGGAAATAAATAGCCTCAACCCGGGAGAATAGATTGGTTCCCAATCCTTTTACTGACAAGATTACTACTTTGGAGGAGGCTCATGTTATTGAGTGGTGTTATAGGTGTTTCTAACCACACTCCCCATGTGATGTAGATCAATAAGTTGATGAATCGAGATGATTACGAGATGTATGATGATGTGTGTATGATGGAGTGTCATGGGAACTTATGGTAAGGGGTAACCTTAATCGAATTGATAAGTGCTAAACTATTGAAAACTTATGAGATTGTGTTCAATGGGTATTACCTCTTCCTCTTTTTAATAATTTTGAAATTTATATGGTGCAAGAATTTGATTTTCCTAATCATGATTTTGAATACTTAAGGGCTTTGATGATTAAAAATTATGATGGAGGGATCTCTTCGAATAGCACAACCAGTTGTTGATGAATGCAGTAGTTTCTTAGGAGAAAGAATATAATACTAGAAGCAAGGTTGTCAAAGAGGTAGGGCCACAAACCAAGCTGAAAATTATAGTTCTTATGAATATCCTAAAGGAAAATCCTAAGACAGATACATCCGGAAAAGGATTAATTACCCAAAATAAAACATATACTCCGCCAATGCACGGACTCTGAAAACTCCTATACTATCAGATGAAATTGTGAATCTTCCTCCTAATACTTGCCTTACCCAAATATGTTCCTTGTGACATAGCCCAAATATTGATTCATATCAAGGTTATTGTTCCCATTTTTGAGTTATTTAGGATCCCAGAGGATAGGAAAAGAGCATTCAAATATTTGGGATTTAAGGAAGAAAATATTACTTAGGGAAAAAGTGTTAATAATATAGAGGTTCCTCCCATTATTGCAGAGTTAGAAATACCACAAGCATTGGAGGAACTGGGTGAATCACCTAAGGTGTATTTGGGAAATTTTCTTGTTTAATATTAGTTGGATGAAGATCCATTTTTTACCACTTTGATTATTAAATATAGGTTGGTACATAATTGCATGTTTTATTCGGGACCCTTATGTAATGTAATGCCTCTTGAGGTAATGAATGAATTAAATATCAAGGTAACAATATCTTTTGAGAAATGTACTGATATGGATTCAAGAGAAGTTCTAGTAATTAGATATGTCAAGGGATTATTAGTGCAATTAGCATCTTATCCAGAAAATTCTTAACCATGAATGTGGTTATTGTGGACTTTCTGCTAAGTGGGGAATGTTATTATCTAGAAAATGGGCAGCTAGTGTAGGTGGAAGCATACAAATGGACATGTCATTTGCAACAATACCAATTGAGGGGAACCTTGTGAAGTTATATAGAGAGAATAAAATTTTGCATCTTGTTCTAGATCCGGTAATGGTGTTGGTGTTGTATTGATATCTCTAAGCCATGAGGAGTTTAACTTTTCTTTTAAACTTAATTTTTAGTGCACAAATAACATTGTAGAGTACAAAGCACTTATTTTGGGTCTAAGGATTACATGGAAGTATGGTGTCATAGACATTATTGTTAAAGGAGATTCATAGTTGATAGTCAAACAAGTCAAAAAGTTATATGCTACAAAGAATTAAAGAATGAAGCAATACAAGCATGTGGTTTTGGCACTTCATTGAATTTTTTTATTCTTTCAATATAATATACCATTGTAGGAAATACAATACTATAGAGGATAAATTGGTAGTGTTGGGATCAAGGTTTGAAAATTATACAATATCCCCCTATTATGAATATGATATTGAAGTATTGACTCATTTTGTATAACCTTGATAATATCAAGCATCGGCAAGTTTTGAAGATGATGCCTAGATGCAAAGGTTTTTGCAAAATAAAGGAGAGTTTTCCAATCAAAGTGTGGATTGGGAAAAAATTGTTTGTGTGAATGAAGGAAAAGAGGCCCTATTTGGTAAGGACATTATTCATCTCAAAACCAATACCATTTCGAGAGGTTTGGTCACACCTGGAATCAAATTTTGATAATGTTGACCACATTGTTAATGAGAAACATGTCACCTCGAGATATGTTGAAGAATATGAATTAGGCACAAAGGATAAACCTAGGATAATATAGCTAGGTAGCAACTTCAAGCAGAGAGAAGAAAAACTATTAGACATCCAATTGCTAAAAAAGTACTAGTACTTGCTTGGCTTGGTCATATTCAATTAAAAGCATATAGGGAAGACCTTTTTCAGCATGAAATACGGGTTGAAAGCTAATGATAAGTTGTTTAGGAAAAAGGAAATACCAATTAATCCACTCCTTCTCCTAAAAATGCAAGAAGAGTTGAAAATGTTAAGGGATGGAGGAATCATAAAACCTACAAGGTATTCTTTATGGGTTGTAAACTTTGGTACATGTCCGAAAGAAGAACAGAGACATAATATTGCCTATGGACTTTAGAAATTTAAATAAGGCATCAATTAAGGACAACTACCCTTGCCAAATATGGATAACATGTTACAATTGGTTACAGGTTCAGAATTTTTATCTAGTTTGGATGGTTTTTCTTGGTATAACCAAGTGGTTCTAAAGCAATCAGAGAGAATCAAAATTACTTTCACTACTCCATGGGGTACCTATGTATACATAAGAATTTCATTTGGCCTGATGAATGCTAGAGCCATGTTTCAAAGAGAAATGGATGTAGCATTCTCGGGATATATAAATGAATTCATTATTGTGTATTAGGATGATGTGACAATTTTTTCAAGGAAGAGAAGTGATCACCTGTAGCATTTAGAAAAGATGTTGATAAGGTGCAGGGAATATGGTATCTCACTAAACCCTAAGAAATTTCATTTTTGGGTTCAAAAGGAAAAGCTTCTTGGACATATAGTGTCAAAAGAGGGGGTCATGATCGATCCTGAGAGAGTGGAATCCATTAGCAAACTTCTTATTCTAAGAACCAAAAAGGGAATTCAATAATTTTTCGGGAAGATAAATTTAATTAGGATATTTATTTCCAAATTTGGTGATTTGACTATCCCAATCACTAATATGTTGAAGAAGGATCAGATTATCAAATCGGAAGAAGCAGTTATTCAATCCTTTACTGGGATCAAAGAAACGTTGAAAAATGCCCCTGTTTTGGTAGCTCCTGATTATAAAAAGGATTTCCAAATGTTTTCCTTTGCTTCTGAGAATACCATTGCATCTTTCCTGTTACAAAAGGATGATGAAGGAGTGGAAATTATAACTGCTTTCTTTAATAAAGCATTATAAGGGGTAGAGCTGAAGTATACTATCATAGAGAAACATGCCTTTTCTTTAATGAAAGCCAAAAAAATATTTAGGCCATATATTTTAAGTTCTAAAGTCATAGCTTATGTCCCTCATACTATGGTCAAAGATATCTTGTCAGAAATGGAAATTTCTAGTAAGAGATCTTTGATGGGAATATAAGTTACAGGAATATGATATGGACATCCAAACTACAAAATTGGTCGAGGTCCAGGCCTAGTAAATCTAATGACAAAGAGAAATATGCCAATTTTTTAGATAAATGAGATCGAAAAGGAAAGTGTGAATATTCTTGAGAAATTGATAAATTATGGATGGTAAAAGGATATTATTTTTTATCTCACACATCTGCAATCCCCGAGTACTTAATAAAGAATCAAAAGAGAGATATTATCTTAGCTTCCCAAAAATATGTCATCACTTGAATGTGGGTTGGCTTGGAAAAACCCTGAGGGAGTTCTCTTAAGGTGTATCATCGAGGATGAAACCCAGAAAATCATTTCTGATTTCCATGGAGGAGTTTGTGTGGGGACTTTTTCTAAGAGAGTAACAATCCATAAGATCTTAAGGGCTAGTTCTGGTGGCCGAGATACAAATTTATTGGTAAGAAAGTGTGAGAGTTGTCAAAGTTTTTCAAGAAGATTGAAATCTTCAGGATCTCTCCCTTTGCAACCAATGTCAATTGAGGCCCCTTTTAAGCAGTGGGGAATGGAATTTGTTAGGGAAATTTCAGATTATTCAAGTGCAGGACACAAGTGGATATTGGTGGCCTTTGAATACTTCACATAATGGGAGGAGGAAATCCCTACTAAGAAGGAAACCCACCAAATTGTCATGGATTTCATTCTGAATCATATCATTTGTAGGTTTGGAGTACCTGCTAAAATAGTTGTTGACAATGCTATGATTTTTCAAGCTAAACCTTTGGATGCCATGTGTTAGGAGTATGGGTTAAATTTAGCATATTCTTCTAGCTACAACCCCCAAGGTAATGGAAAAGTAGAATCAAGTAACAAAATTTTATTGAAAATAATCATAAGAACATTGGAGATAAATAAAAGAAAGTCAAGTGAGCAATTGAATTTTGTTGTTTAGGATGACATAATTACTGTTAAAAGAGCTACTGGAAAGATCCCATTTGAATTGGTGTATAGAATTAAAGCTCTAATTTCCCTACATATGTAATTATCTTCATATCAATTCATCTGATAGTTGGAGGACTAGGAGGTTAGTCCCTATGATGCATGGATCAATCAAATTGTTGAACTAGATGAAGAGAGAAGAAAATCCCATCAAAGACCTATGAAGTTTAGGGAGAAAATGAAGAAACTGTTTGACTAAAATGTTACCCCAAGAGTTTTCATTATATGAGATCTCGTGCTACTATGGGATAGTAGACATGAGGATAAGGGAAAACATGGAAATTTTGACACATTATGGATGGGCCCTTATTCTATTGATATTAGGATCGGTGAGCACACCTTCTTCCTAAAATATCTAGATGGGGAATTTCTTGAGTTGCATGTTAATGGCAAGGCACTTGAAACATTTCCTTGATTGATTTCTCAGAATCAAGGTGCACATCATTGTACAATGTACAATATTTTTGTTCTTTTTCATTTCTACATTGTTTCTATTTTGGTTCATCCTGGTCCTTGGCGGCCAGTTTTTGTTGGTTTCTCATTTTTTTCTTAGAAGGTTGGAAAAAAATTGCTCGCAAGTTTCTTCTTAACTCTATTGCCCAATGGATTTTTTGGCACATGGTCTATGATGATGTTCTTGTGGCACTTGCAGGGAGTGCC
The DNA here is from genome assembly GCA_018340775.1 of Taxus wallichiana var. yunnanensis. Lineage (NCBI taxonomy): Eukaryota > Viridiplantae > Streptophyta > Pinopsida > Cupressales > Taxaceae > Taxus > Taxus wallichiana. The sequence goes on from CM031240.1 coordinate 69,426,261, forward strand.
CATCCCTGAGTTGGAGCTGGTGTTGGTGCTCAATTCTAATCTTTCCCTTTTTCATTAAAAATTTTCAGCCCACTTTGGTTTGATGCACTTTATGTCTTCTGTGTGGATGCATAATTATTGTCCTTTACTAGGGTGTTGCTATTAAGTCCTTTCCATGGGTCATGGATCACAATTATTCTTGGTATTATTTACAGTCTTCTCTTTGCAAGGAAAAATTTTGTTGTTGGGCATCTTCCACGATTATGTCTCCTTTATAAATCATGTCCCAACATCCGTCGATACATGGTATTTTCTAATTAGATATGGCATGGTGGATCTATTTGATATTTTGATTAATTATGGAAAAGTGTGTGAAAGTATAAGGTAAATGCCTAAGACCTAAAAAAAAAGAACACATGGAGGACTGTGCTCATTTGAGGATCCACCTTTGGTTTTGACCTTTGGAGTTGCACCGAAGAGACATGTGGAGGCTTCCGCTGAATCCACCCATTCTCATACTTTTCAATAGCCAATCCAACTCTCTTAGGTTTTGACCATGTGGAGGGCCTACACTTGTTTGGGGACCTGCCCCTAAATTTTACTTTTGAAAGAGCGTCGAAGAGACATGTGGAGACCTCCATTGGATCTTCCCATGTATAGAGTTTTCAAGTGGCCAATGCAACTTTCTTGGGCCTAGGACACATGGAAAGCCTGCGCTCATTTGAGGTCCTACCTCTAGACTTCACCTTTACAATTGCACCTAGGAGACACGTGGAGGCTTCCACTGGCTCCTCTTTACACTTGGTTGAATCAAACTTGCAGTGCAGATATGTGATATAATCCATGTAAGGACACTCATTTCTAAGAGGCATGAATACAAGTATTTATTCCTCAAGGTGTATTATTAAAGGTGAAAAGGATTTCTTGTCATATCAAGCCATATGGAGCCACCTGAGAATTATTAAAAGGGGATTTCTTGTATGAAAAATAGAAGAATTATTAAAAATACTATCAAAAGTTATGACATGGCATCCCAGTCATAGTTGAGGAACTGAGAAACATGATCAGTTCATGATTTATCCACCTAACAATAGAAAGTAAGATATTTTCAAGGGAATAAACATGATTAAATGGTATGTTGTAAAGAGGAATATTCTCTTGAATATTTAGACTTTTGGGGGGAAAATTTAGGATGAGTGAGTGAGTGAAATTGTATAAATGCAATGAGAATACTCTTGCATAGGGGGTTAATTTTTTGAGAAAGTTTGAGAAAAATATTTTTCCAAGAGACCGTCTAAGAAACTTGTTTATTTTCCTGTGTTTGTAGATTTAATCATGTCAAGATGGTTGCAAGTGTACAACCATTGACAAGCTCTGAGATTGTTGAAGAAACTTTCCCCTACTGATGAATCTAATGAACCTTGAATGAATTTGTGTTGATCATGAGCATAATTATGTTTGATTTTATTTCAGAATGTTTTCAAATAGTTATATATGTGCCTGTTGCAGTCTTACATTAGAAATCCTTTGAAATCACACAAAATCTCATCCTCATGACAAGTATTTTGGCATTTGTAATTACATTATGAAGAGATCTTTCATTTCATAATGAAATAAGCAATTTAGATTCACTTTACTTTCATTTCAGTGATACAGATTATTTGTCAGTTCATGAGTGTATCATGAGCGTGATATAGTAGGGGTATTCTAAAGTTTAATTGATTCTTTTACTCGAGCCTTTGTGTTGAATTCTTAAAGAGTGTATGAAATTGTGCATCTCTGGGCCTCCATTGATACACAACTTCTAGTTGAAGGAATATTTTGGCTATTTCAAAGCATTTTATCTGTGAGTGTTCCAATATTTGTAAAGGTTCTCAAATATCTTGTATAATCAAATTTATCTTGCTTAACTTCCCACCAAAAACTTCTCAAATGATAAATCCTACATGAACTACCCCTATTTGTATTTTGTGTCAACAAAGATTTAACAAATTCCACTGCCAAAATATGCGAAACAATTAGGTTTCAATCATTGTTTTTAGTAACTGAACCTTATGAAGGAAACATCTCCACTCTCTAGTGTGACAACTCATGAGAGTTAGATTGTGTTGTATTGATCATATTTTCTCGAGGTTTTCATGAAGATTGTGCAAATAATGATATCTTGATATCCTTCATCAATACGGGTTGCAAAATGGATCCTCTCACCTGGTTGAAGGTACAACCTAAAGTAGTCGGGGTTGGTCAAACCCCTTCACAATGCTATCCATTTCTTCCATGCCTAAGTGAATGAAGATTCATCTAAATCCCTCCCCAACTACAAAACAACTCACACTCTGATTTATCTCGCATCCAAGCATCTTGTTCGAACTACGGTGTTGCTCGAGTCCACAAAGGGAGAATCAATTTGGGTACCAACACAAGCATCATGGGAAATTATTAGAGAGCTATACCCTACTACTATTTTGCATAGATTTTAAAATTCCTCATTGTTTCTCTTGCCAGCTCATAATTTTCTATAAATGTAAAAGTTATTTCAAGATTTAGGAATTAGACAATTTTTCTAATTTTCCCCTCTTCTTTCAAACCGAACTATTATGAATTTAGAGGCTTTCAAGCCTTCCTTCCAAAGATTGTAATGAAAACATCTTCCTCTTCCTAACGTAAAGATGCACTGTGCAAGTTCTTGGAATAATCAAATTTTTTTTTGGTTAATCATCTGTCCTTGCATCATTTTCATTGCATTCATTTTGCCTCTCTAATGTTTACAGTATACTATGTAACATTTATTTCCATTGTAGGTTTCAGGAGTTGTTGTTCTTATCTGGGAATGAAGTAATGTATGAAATTGGGCCTATGATGCATGTCCATCCTTACCATGTTTTTCCTTCTTCATTGGCAAGTTGTAATTTTGTCTAGAAAACCCCTTTCTTGTTGCATCACCACTTCTAGTGGGGTTTTACTTCATGTAATCTCTCTCTCTCAAATACCCTAGAAATTTTAGTATATGCCTATTTAGTTGCTTTCCTTACATTAGGATTAGTGTAGAACTTAGTTTAGGAAGAGGAAGTCATCCTTCTATGGAGGTTCACCTCAATCCCATAAGTCCCACAACTTGAGAGGTGATCCCATGTTACCCAATCACACTAAATTTCTCACTCACACTCGGACCATTTGGGGGTGTTGTGATTTGTTGATAACAGGTATATCGAGGACTCCATCCTTAAATATTCCTAAATCCATCTATAGATGTCCTTTTCCTAGGACCTTTTATGTCATTTTACACATTCCACTTTTTTAATTAATCAAGATAATCAAAATTATTTTTGTGATTTTGTTTTTGTTTGTAATCAACCCATTTAGATTTATTTTTTTACTATGTGATTGTTTTTTTTTAACATGTTACTTACAAGACAGCAATCTCATGTCCATACCTCAGAAAACATGTCTACTCCATTCCAACAATCTACACCACAATACCATCAAACTTTACAACAAGCCCAAACTCAACTAGATGAAGCCCAATGACTCATTGTTCAACGTCAAGAACTCCTATCAACACCCCATCCTAAAAATATAAAAAATATGATAGAAAAATTAAACATTCCATTGATAACACTCAACATCTTTGGAATTCCTAGCATTCCTTCCATGCATGAAAAAATTCTACCTCACCCCCACCCAAATATATATATTAGCTCCATTCTCCCAGTAGTTAATCCACTTCATTTGAAATACCTGATCCCCTTAGTCCATGGTTCTTCAATAGTGGGGATCCCATCTTCTTAGAGATCCTTGACACAAACCCCATGGATATTAATATGTACCTTAATATTAGGGGTGTCCATATTCAATCATCACTTCTTGAACTACTACTATATACACTCGATCCTTCATGTGGTTTTCCCATCTCATCGATCCAAACCACGAACTTGTCATTCAACAAATATATTCCTACCCTACTAGTAGTTGATCGAAACATCCACCATCGTGTCTTCATTCCCCATGATTACCTTTGACCTTAATGTGATTTCTTCACAAGACATGACCATTCAACAACCTGATCCTTCAATTAGTTCTACACCCCCTCAAAATAATGCAAACCCCTCCAACTTCCTCTACCATTCAAACACCTATTGTGAGTTCTTCCATTATCTCTATTAGCATACCTACACCATTTTATTATAAACAAACCATACCACCTCTTCAGAACATTACTATGTTTATTCCCACATCTGCACCTTTAATCAATACCAGTGTTGTTTCCAGTACTCATCTGGCTTCACAATAGTTTGACCCCATGTATATCACAACACATACATAGTCCATAACAATCATTTACTTACTCCCAAGCTATACCACAACCATCTCATCATTTTATCCATATGTTTATTCCCCTTCATAATATCCCACAATCATCACAACCCCTTATTTTCACTTTTGTTCCTCTTCAACAAGCACCTCAATATTCTCATTCCCTTTTCCACGCATTTATTCCCTTTCAACATACACGCAATGCAGTCATTACCTCATTTTAATACATCCATCCCTCCTCAATATCAATATATTCAACCATCAAAACCTTTAATATCACCACCTACCTATAACATTCCTATGAAAATCCCTCAACAAAACATTCCTTTTTAAAAAAATCTCTCGCAGCAATACCAATCATATCAACAACTTTGGGCTTCATAGGTCTTAACATTTATTTTATGGGTTTTGCATCAGGTTTGGTAACCATATTATGAAGTAATATGTCGGGAGTGAATCTTTTCATATCTTTTTAACTAAATGCAAAATCTCATGAATGCCCCTTGAGCACTTTAATTTTTCTTTTATTTCCTCGATTGACAATGAAAGAACCAAGCTTCATAACTTTGGGATCTTCCTCTCCCCAATGTTGATGTAAATCATTCCTTCTATTAAGGATGCATTCCCTTATTCAAACTCAAGGGGACATGGAAGAAATTCCAAAGATTCCTCCTCAACTTTTCATATCTCTAAATCTTAGGAAGTGGAGGGATTCGTTATTTAGTCTACGAAGTATGAAGAAGGGTGACGAATAAAGGAAAATCTTTTCTTATGATGTGTCGGATGAAGATAAATGTATGCATGGAGGAATCCTAAGATTGCTTCATCATTCTAAGTGAATTCTAATGTGATGGGATAATTTTCAATCTCTACATATGCTAATATTGCATCATTGGGAATATTTTGTATTAAAGGTTTGACCCAAATTGAAACCGTGAATTATGATTCTTTCAAATATTTTGTAAGGAAGAAATGGGAGGTAGATGATGTCATAGAAACATCAAGATAATTTTTCTCAGGGAATTACTTCTATAGAGATAAATTTTAATTCTTTACACAACTTACACATAATAGACTTATAAAGCTAGAGATGTTCTCCTCTACTCTCTTATACTGAAACTTGATTTGATATGAGTTTTTATTCTCTTAAGACCCTAACAATCTTCACCCCCATTATTTTGGCTACAATGAGACCAATAAGTAGAGATTCATACTCTGCACCATTGTTAGTACACTAAAAATTTAAATTGAAAGAAAAATGAATGAATATACCTTTCGGAGAGGTTAAAATCACCCTTGCGCTTGCTCCATAATGGAATTTAGCTCCATTGTAATGGAGTGTGAAACACTTGATAGGAAATCTTGAATCCCCATTGATTTTAGTATTTTATTCTTAGATTTTATAAACCTCCAATGTACATAGCTCTTCAAAACTGTCTGTCAAGAGAGAGGCTACTACAAGATCATTTCTAATACCTAGAGAATCAAATGGAAGAATGATTAGTAAATAATTTTCCAAGTTTTTCACTATTTTTTTTCTTATCTTGGTAGATACAATTTCTACTATAGCATTCCTACTCTCACTCCTATCTACCCCTTTGATAGTGTGGATGGAATGGCCAATAAGTAGAGATTCATACTCTACACCATTATTGGTACACAAAAATTTAAATTGAAAGAAAAATGCATGAATATACCTTTCGGAGAGAGGTTAAAATCACCCTTGCGCTGCTCCATAATGGAATTTAGCTCCATCGTAATGGAGTGTGAAACACTCGATAGGAAATCTTGACTCCCCATTGATTTTAGTATTTTATTCTTAGATTTTATAAACTTCCATCGTACATAGCTCTTCAAAGCTGTCTGTCAAGAGAAAGTCTAATACGAGATCATTTCTAATACCTAGAGAATCAAATGGAAGAATGATCGGTAAATAATTTTCCAATTTTTCACTATTTTTTTCTTATCTTGGTAGATACAATTTCTACCATAGCATTCCTACTCTCACTCCTATCTACCCCTTTGATAGATTTCAATTTTTCTAATTCAATTGTCATAACTAGTGTCATAGTAGGGAATATTTCCTTAGAAGGAAAAGGTTTGTTTAATTGATTGGTTGGGAGTTCAAATTCAGAATGAACCCTAGGTTTCTTCTTAAGATTTTCTAGGTGGATATCAAAAGGTTTGGGGTCACCCTGAGCTATAAATACCTTACCCAAGTGAAGGAATATCACCTCTTGAAACAATGTGGATGGAATGGCCATCCTGTGGATCCATGATCTACCAAGAATCATATTATAGTTGTTTTCCATATCTATAATATAGAATTTGGTTAAAATGGTCTTAGGCCCAAGGGTAACTAGAAGAAAAATTGTTATGATTGATGTGTTTTTCAATCTATTATAACCCCTCACATTATTTTGGGTGGAGGAAAAATTGCTTTCTTCACATCCTAAATTTTTAAGAAGGAGAAAAGCAGACAATGTTCACAATAGACCTATCATCAATAATTGGTTTCTTGACATATGTATTATAAATCCATACTTGTAAGTATAGCATAGGATCTCCCCTCTATGCCAACTCAACATCTGTATGAATCTTATTTATGTCAAACACAAACCATTATCTCTTTCATATTGACTTGGAGGATAAATGCCAATTTATATGTGGTTAATCAAGGCTTCTGGAGGGGGTATTACATACACTAGATGGCCAACACATAACACTTCCAATAAGGAAGATCAGAAAACCAAATAATTATTCAAAAAATTCAAAAATGAAATGTGATAAAAGGTGTTGGTAAGATCTATGGTCAAATCATAAGCTCCTACTGGTTTGAGAACTATTTTCAAATTGTCTTGCACTAGAGGATATATGGGAAAAGGGTGTGACGTGTACTCTTGAGTTTGAGTATCAGTATTGACCTTTGTATCTATCTCTAATTCAACCAAGCCTATAATTTTTGTTTTCTTTCTTTGTTCCAAGTTAGGAGAAAATCGATGATCATTAAACATATAAGCCCATTGATTATGAGTATCTACATGAATCCCTTTGTTGGAATGCTAAGGATTAAGCTTATCATTCTCAAGAAACTTAGGGAAATGATATCTATAAATTCCTAGGCTAACATTTTGAGGAGTGAAAGGTCCCGTATGAGTTTTGTTAGAATTTCCTTCGGGGTTTGTTAAAAACATGTCAATGAAAAGTATCCTTTTGTCTTCTGGGAGCCATTGCATGAACTTATTACATCACCTACAAGAACAAGCATCATGATTGATTACTCTATAAAGCACATAATACAAATTGGGATCATAATCCCTCAGCCTCTAATTTTTATTTTGTTGTGGCCCATAGTTATGGTTATTGTTTTTATATTGATTGTTATAATTATAATTTATAGTCTCTTGGCTCAGATTCTCATATTAGTTTGGGCCCTAGGCTTCAACATGTTGAGCAGGTGGGGATTAAAATCAATTATGTTGATAGAGGGAGTTGTATTGTTAATCCTTTGATTTTCATATTTACATTGTTATTGTTCAATTTTTTGTTATTCACAAAATTTAGAATTTTAGGTTGGTTGGTTGTTATAAATAAAACTTGGCTTAATTCATCATTAGTTGATATTTGAATAAATGTAATAAGTTAAATTATTTAATCAAAATACTTTAAACTTATTTGAATATGTATTAGTTGTCCTTAGTTGTTAGTTAACTAAGTGATAGTGTTCTCATCCCTATGTTTGTGGGATCATGTTCTATCTTGCATATTTTGTTCCTAGATGATTTCCATTATGGGAAATAGGGACGATTAGGGACACTATGTTATTTTTGCATACTTTCTTTGATTAGGTGATTTGCTTCCATATACTTTAGATGAGATAGAATTTGTCCAATATCTATAAATATCGCAGATCTCTCATTTGTTTATAATGCTTGATTTAATATTAATAAAATACACATGCATCATCTTGTTTTCGTGTAAATCTTCTATGTCAAATATTGTTTTCAAGTATTCATTGTCAAGATTAGTCAAACCATCTATAGTGACAACACACGGTTCAAATTTAGGACCTTGGGTCCTTGGTTGTTGTTTGAGTTATTTGGATAGTTTAAGTTGTCTTGGGTTAGAGGTGACCAACCTACTATTAGTACTTTATGTATTACATCCACTATCGATTACCTCTTGGTCATTTTGCATGCTCCCTCTAAAATTCCTTGTAGCTTAGTAGGGGAAACTTTTGGACTTCCTCCTTAGTTTTTCGATTGAGTGAATAAAGAATTTTTTTATAGAGTTCTATTTGGTCCATATTCGAGCACTCACAGAAGAGTAGAGGACTTATCACCACCTCTAAATGAAGTGGGAAGAGGAATCATTTTTTTATTTTTGATATATAAGAATAGCTAATCCTGTTCTCAACAACTTGTTTATAAAAAGGTTTTAATAAACTCAGACACAAGTTGTTTAAAGGAATGTATTGATGCTTTAGATTTTTATAGTACCAATCCATAGCAATTCTTTTGAGGATTTTAAGGAATACATTAGAAAAAAACTCATCGCACGGAATTAATTCTATGATTGTGGTAGCATACACCATAATGTGGGAATTGGGATCTCCCTCTCCTTTAAATTTAGGGAGATTAGGAAATGGTCATGTGAGCATTACACCTCATATCGTAAAGTAAAGAGATTATTTTAAATACTCGAAATAAGTTCCCACTGGGTAGGATTCAACCATTGAGTACCCTTGGTGAGGAAGAGAAGGTGGAGTATAATCCTGATAAGGTGTGGCATAGGTATTATCTAGTGTATAAGGCCCCTTGATATTTCACGTAAGAACTAGGAAAAGTTTAAATTTCCATTTGGAAGGATTTAGAATACTTATGGGCATAGGGTGGGATAGTAGTAGAATATGGGCTAGTGGGCGTAAAACTAGGGAGCATTGCATTATTCGGAGGAATAACATTTAAGAACACCCTTCCTTCCAACCCTTATGTAGGATATGAATTGGCAATGTAGAAACCCAAAATTGGGTTGTAACACTCTAAACCACCTCCAATTAATTAATTCCACACTACACCTAACCATGACTACTTGCACATATTTTAATTAATTTAATTGTCATAATTATGTAAATTTTCTACCTCACCCGAACCCATTCTAACTCCATTTACTACCCTATACTAACTTCTCACATATCCTAACAACTGGGACTTAGTATAACCCTAATCTTAATGACCTATGATCTCTCTAACTACATTACATGCTCTAATTTACACCATTTAACACTCAAGACCTGGAATAAGCTAGATACCATGCCAAATTTGGGAGAAAACCCCTATTTTTGGTAGGTTAGACCAATTCTCCTTAAATGATGTTGGTTTTTCCTTGTGTGGCACCAATCACCTAACCACCATTGGTTAGAATAAATAAAAAATTTAACGCATTGATTAGGTTTGAATCTTGTCATCTATATTTTGTGATCTAGCATTCTTTTTCATGAGTTTCTCTAGGGACTTTGTAACATACCAGATATCCTCACTACATTCAGATACCATATCAACCATCAACAAGTTCATCTAGAGCTCTAGCACACTCACCAAGAAGCAACATGCCTTCTCTCTCGTAGTTGCACTCATTGAGGATCACAACCTCCTACAACAACCAACACCATCTACTTTCTACCTACATTCAACAAGTAAGTATTGTTCCTTCTTGGTCATTTTCAATAGATTAGTTGTTTTTATTAGCTATCTATTTCATTCCTTATTCTATCTTACCCATATCTTTCCCATAGTACCTCCATCTTACCACCGACCATTGATTCTCCACACCTCACCCAAAACCAATCTATCCATCTCTGATTCCTTTTAATAATTCCACAACCCCACCTAAACTCCCCTCACTCTTTGTGCAATCAAAAAGAGTGCCCCAAAACCCCATTTTTAATATTATTACCAAATTGACCCTACCGAGGTTGGTCCATTACCCGATGGCAGCATCGTTGTTTAACCAAAGTGTCGGTCTAGAGCGGTAATATATAAAAACCAAAGTGATTTCATAACTTGTCTCAAACATCCTAGAACCTTACACAACTTCACTCGGACCTCACCCATAGCCTTTATTATACCTGCATACCCAAACTAGCATACCAACCATCTAGATTTAATTGTAACTTTTCCTGTTAGATTAAATTCGCTTATTGTATGTTATCTTACATCTTATCAACTATAGTAGGAATTCTTTATTTCATGTTATTTGGTGCATTAAATTTTATTTTAAAGTGTGTTGAAATCCTTCTAGGAAGCATCTCGCTTCTTGGCTCTAGCTCTCGCTAAGCAGTTCACTAACCTATATTGTTAATTCTATTTTGAGGTCTTGTTGTGTTTCTTACGTTGTTCCTCCTAGCCAAAGGGAATCTCTCTAAAATAAGCTTAGATAACATTATATATGCACACACCATCTTCAACTATCAACAGGTATTCCTCCTTGACCTTACCTCTTATCTATTTTATCTCATACTTTGTGGTGAAACATTTTGGCACGCCCGATGGGACCCTATCTTTTGGGTTATTTGCATTGTTCATTTTAGGGAATATTTGTGTGTTTGTTTCTTTTCGAAAAAATTCACATTAAATTTCTCCTTGGAAACCTTCTCTTCTTTCTATTTTTCTAAACGAAATTCATTCTTTGGTGCTTAAAAAGAACATTTCTTCTTCTTTTCTTCTATATTGCATCTAGTGAAAGAGCATTCCTCTTCATGTTCTCCACTTGTTACATCAAATTTCATTATTTATTTGGTTTTTAAAAATCTATGCATTTCATCCATGTGATTGTTGTATTAGATCACCAAAGATTATTTGTAATCTATATTGGAGAACATGACTAGTTGATGATTGGTGGGAATTAATCGTAGTTCACAATTTGTGCACACACACCCCTATCTAAATCACTTTAACAATTTATTCATTTCTTAAACATATTCCTTCCCAAAGTAGTTGTCACCAAAGGTTAATAACCTGATTGAAGGTGGATCTAGATGGTATTTTATCCATTCATCATATCATATTTTTGGCCTCACATGCTATGAAGTATATATTAGAGACACTTTATTCAAAACACACCTAATACTAGTCATAGACTACTTATAGGGCACATTTGTTGACCAAAACTCTACTCTACTCATAGTTCATTTAAAAGGTATAAGCCACATAAAATAAAAATTAGGTACCTAGGATTTGTATGTTTTCTAGTTTTTACTTGATTTTTGTTTTGAGTTATAAGAGAGAATCATATATTTCTATTCTTCTTTCGACTCCACAATTAAATTTGGTGTATTCGACTTTCTAAGCAAGATAGAATATCGTTTTTCCATACTCGATTCGGGTTGGCATTTATTTGACTTAAATCACTCTAAATATAAATATTTCTTTAGTTTATCAAATTTATCAATAATCGACATCGATCCAACAAGCGTGGTTGGTTCTATTATCATACCCCAACTAGTTACCCAACCGGCATCAGTCTTTGTGTGTTTTTGATAATCCTATCAAAAATAGCTTCAATCTGACATTTACACTTTATGTCACTTCCTATGTTCTAGTTTCTTCTGATACACTCATTTTTGAGTCTCTATCACCACTTACAGAACCCTGTTTCACCTGTTTTGTACCTTTCTTATTATTTTTTAAAAATATTTTATATCCATAATAACCGATATCGGTCGATTGGTGACATTGGTCCATCTGTTCAATCGTCATCGGTTACCCAACTAACATCGGTTTCGTGTTTATATTTTCCTATCAAAATAATAGTTTATCATCATTTTCTAGATTCTTCCTACTTCATGTTTCGTGTTTTTGTAGCATTTTTAGAGCTCAGACTGCATGTTCTTTCATTATTCACATGGTTTTGACTTTCGAGAAAAGTCAATGCCCTTGTATTTCAAACTATCCATCAACCACTACCTCTTAGTCCTTCACCGCCTTCTATTTCTTCAACCATGGAGCCCACATCTTCTATCACTATAGCCACACGTGATGAGGAGTTTGCAAAACTCCTTGATCATAATCCCATAACCTTGCATTATTACCTTGCTCATTCCTCCACCTATGATTCATCAGACAACCCTTATACATGATTCCTAACTCCATTCCTCCTATTCTTTCCCCTTCGTATCAGCCACCACCAATGTAGTGTTACCTTCTCGGACCAAACCTTCATCTTCGGTATTTTTGTAGCTACGACATCTATCATACCTTTAGCATCTGTTGCCCGATGATGTCTACCTCACCATCATTTATGGCTCTTAGTGTAGTGATATCTACATCATCAAGTACTATTAGCTCCCAACCTCCCATTGCTTCGACCCCTTTTCAAATTTTGGGCATGTCTATACATGTTACTCTTACACTTATTGCTATGAGGATCTCTACCTAGGTCCGACTCACCTATACCTTATCTCACCGACCACCCATCACCTACACCTCCCATTCAGGGTATATGCCATCATCATCTACCGCTACTTATATTCCCCTTCTTAGTTTGCTTACTTGACACCTCCATACACTGGTGTTCCCTCTACATCTTATTCATCATATCAACCTCCTTATAATGCATGAGGTGTTCTCAATCTAATCTGACCATGGATCTATTCAAAATGATGATGGAAAATATGTAGACCCTTCAAGCATTTATTTCTAGCTCTTGCAATGCCTTGACGTATGACAAAAATTTTAATGAACATACTCATCCATATATACCCATTAATTATTATCCCTCACATTGGGAGATGCCTAAATTCAATCGGTTTAATAGCAAGGAGGATCCGAAATAGAATTTGTGATCTATTAAAAACATTTATTATCTCATCACCTATGATGATGCCTTGCTTCTCAAGAACTTTCTCATCTCCTTGATAGGATCGGATTTAGATTGGTATAATGCTTTAACAAGGAACTCAATATTTTCATTCAATCAGTTATCCTAGGCCTTCCACAACCATTTCTCCATCAAAATTACCAAGAAGGTATCCCTAAATGACTTGTATTCAATGCGCTAATATTAGGATGAGTCTATCATAGATTTTGTCACACGTTGGCAGAGACTTATCAATTAGCTCATCTTTTTACTTCCTAAAACCGAGATGATAGAGTTATTCACTAGAGCTTGTCCAGAATATCTCACAAACTCTGCAAGTATAGACATTAAGAACATTTGACATGGCATTCATCATGACTCAAGTAGATAGAAACTTTTACCCTAGAAAAGAAGGAACTTGGATGCATAACAAGAGCACTCTCTTAAAATCAAATGAATACTCTTCCTCTTCCAAACCACAAAATAACTTTTTCAAGCAAAAGGATCCACCAATGTGGTGGTTTTTAAATTTGGTCCTTCTCATCCATCGAACTAACAAAAACCTCCTTCTACTTTGTACCCTATTTATAATTTCTAGTATAAGTATGACATATGACATTATTCCCCATAGGAGAACCCTATTCCTCTATACAGAAAAGTTGTTAAAAGGAAGATCTATCACCCTTCGCCCATCAAACCACATATCGATTTTTACCCTTCCCATCCTGTACCATCATGTTAGAAGGAGAACGACTACTATAATTATCATGATGTTAGGGGCCATAAAAATGGAAGCTACAAAAATTTTAAGAACATCATCCAATAAATGCTAGATAATGGAGATCTCATCCTAGATAACCCCAATGCACCAAAAAATCAAAACTTGCATATCTTTAAGAAACCTTTTCCAAACCATACTCATTCATCAAACTAGGTGGGTGAGACCTCTGACACCAATGTTCATGAGCTACACGCCATCTTTGATACCATAAATAATTCTTCAACTTAGTTTCCTTTTGTCCCATCTATTGACAAAATCCTTCCACGAGCTCCTCTACCCATGACGAACCCATTTTTCCTACTTCTCTACCCATGGAGGATTTCACCTTGCTTATTATTATACCCACGGAAGATCTAACCCTACCCTCTATTGTAGTTAGTTTTATCCCCATTATAAAATGGAGGAACCCCATGCACACCAGCCTATCACCTAGCGAAGTTGAGCACTCACCTAAGGCACGCACGAGATACCGAGTCTCTCTTTTATGCGAGTTTAGTGGGAAGAATCATCCATGATTAGTGTAAAAGTTTTTAGGAGGGAAGTTAAGACAAACAAGAACCATAGGTCTCAAAATGGCCTCTAGATCTTTGTAGTCACTTCAGACCGAGTACTTTAATAGAACCCATAGCATGCATTATGATAGAAGAATTATACAAGCATTCATACATAGCATGAAAGGTAAGAGAACTCATATGAGAGAAATATGCATTAAAATAATTGATATCCATGTCCATATATAATAGGTAACCTCATTATATTCATTGATTCTTTACAGAGAGTCACGAGAGAGAAGACCACAGTCATGCATATCACTGGACGTATGTAACTAAGCTAACAGAAAAAGAAAAATTACAATTCCATGATTAGTGCATTCTTTCCTAGATACAAATATCCCCTCACAATAATTCCGCAGACCTCCACTCACTCTAACCTGCTATACTTCATACTTCTAGATATATCTCTTTTACTCCGTAGGCACTTGTATTTATAATTCTCTTGTGTTGCCAACTCACCTTCCAATGCCCTAAGATCCAAAGTGCAAGTGTCGAATGTGGTCCTTTATGTGAGCATGTTCCTCCAGGCCTAAGCTTTCCACTCTATCTCATGATGATCTTCTAAAAGATTCCATATGAGGCATGCTCTTTCCTGGGCCAACCTATCGCCAAGCTGACATCTAATCCACGTGTAATTGATCACAATTTTCACATGTTCTACCTTGGGTGCCCAAATTGACTAAGTCCCGAGCCTCCTTTTGCATGTCATGTGAGCTATGTGCTTCTTTAACTCTTTATATCACGTGCTTTTTCCTTACACGCCTTTTCATAATTGGGACCCTGCGTGCCTTCATACTTGGTTAATATTATAGGGGTCCAACATCACCCCACACTACGCCTATTCTTCATCCTCAGAAACACTTAACCAAGATGCATGTTGTCCAGGGAACTAATGAATAGCCTTATACTTTACAAAGAAAAGAATAAGGAATGAAAGAATTAGGGAAAAGAATGAAGAATGGGGGACATCAACTCAACAAGCTAGGAAAATATTTCCATAGGTCTGCCTCTAGCTTATTTTACACTTTGACCTCACCCTGCACCTTCTGGTAGAGGTCTCCCACTAGGGTGCTCACTTCATCAAAACTCAAGCCAGCTCCCTGGGTGCCCAAAACATCCACAATATGCTCCATCTCTTTACCTAGGTCCTCAATTTTTTCCATCCTTCTAGTGATCTAGGGGTATAGTTCCTTTAGTTGGGCCTTAACAAAGATTCTTAAGGCCTTAATTGCCTCTGATTTCTTATCTGCTTCAGCCAGAACCTTGTCTCTCTCCACCCTGTTCCCCTTGTTATTTCTTGGAATTATTTTAGCTCTATCTCAAGTTTTACGACCAAGGATCTCACCACCTTATCTCTGTCCACGTATGTATCATATGTGGCTTCTGCAGACTGGGCAATGACTTTAACCTCCGTGAGTACTTGGTTGTACTTGGCAATGAGCGCTACCACTTTTAACCAGTCTTCCTCTTTCAAGCGCATGGCCACTTCTTCAGTAGATTCTAGGGCCAAGGGTCATCTCTCCATGGTGAGAATGCACATTAGATCTTCTATACACTCCAGGAGGGACAAGTATTTCTGTGTGGGTGGCGCTAATTACAGGTGCTTTGAAGGATGGCATCTTTGATAGACTCCATTTTCTTGTAAACTTCCTACACCTTTACTTTCTATTCACTTAACTCATGCCTTAACTATGTGCTAATCAGTTCTTCCTATTTGAAACTATTTTCATTCTCTGCCAGTTCTTCCTCCTTCTTCCCTAACTTTACCTCCAGCATTCTAATCTTGACATTGCGCATGAATAATCTAGCCTTGGTATCGACCATAACCTTGTTCAGTCCATTGCACAATTTCTCGTTTGAGATCCCCTAAGAATTCACTAAGGGATTGACCCCCTTAGATTCTAGCAGTGTGATGAGTACTTCATGGTAGACTTCAAAGTCTAGCTCATCAATGTGAGACTCGAATGCCCAAGAGAGAATCTTCTTGGTTTGAGGGTATGTGCCATCCTTCTCAAAAGACCCCATGGCTATGAGCCTTTCCATGGCTATAGTGCTCTAGAATAGCATGTGTAACACCTTCCTTGTGTCATCAACATAGCTCATTACAGGTCTTTGTTCTGCATCAAGAGTTCTTTTACCGAGCACGTGCCTTTGGGGAAGCTTATTGTCAGAGTGGGGCCTCCTAGGCTGTCATGTTCTTTTTCAATGTTCTCCTCCTTCCCCTCCTTCAGCACTATGTTTGCACTACACTCCAACTCTTGGTCTACCAAGACCCCTCGAGCATTCTCTCTTATTCTCTCTCTACCACCTCCATGATCTCGATCCTTTGTAAAAATTATGGCTCCCTCCTTTTTCTTGGTAACCTCCTCATCCCGCATGCCTTTGGCGTGCTCTTCATCTTGTGCACCTTGCACTATGTGAATATAAGCTTTTGCTTCTCATCTTCACTCTCCTCTTTTGAGTCATAGACACTAACCACATGGGGTTCTTGATCTTTCTCTGTTTCTTCTTCTTCTCTGCCACCATCTTCTTCACTTTCATCCCCTCTTCCACCCATGTATTTTTCCAAGCTATCGGTCGCCTCCGAGTCAGCTTCCTCATCCACCCTCTGCTTCTTCCTAAGAGGTGGCTCCTAATCAAGGGATTTGGCCTTATCTGCTTCCTCAGGAAATTCTTCCTTAGATATGGGTTTACTAGGTTCCTCTACCTTTGGCATCTTCTCCTTCACTGGAGACTTCTTTCTCCACATGTAAGTGTTGGGTTTAGCACTCGTGGATGGCATGCTCACTGTCTGAGTAGTCGGCACACTTGGTGCTTCTTTGTATCTTCCTCTCTTCTTTGACATAGGCCCCTTCTTGCCCAAGGGATCTTCAGGTATGGAGACTTCACTCTCCAGATACACACCCTTCTCAAACTTTGGCCTTATGTGCAAGTACATGTGCATCATTGATACTCTAGTGATGGGTAACATCATTGGCCTTGTCATTTGAATATCGTATGACACGTACTTATCCATGTACATGTGCTTGCTTCTAGGGTAATTCAGCTTCTTTCTCATCTCCTGTGTCCCGGTCTAGCCTACCCAATTCTAGTCTTAGATTATTTGACTCTTTAAACTGTTGTTCAGCCCCGCTTAGAAGTATTGAGTGGTCTATCGGCTTGAATCTTCCTAGCAGAGTGTTGATAGACCGTGAACTTGGCCTCTCCCTTAGTGGCTCTTTGGGAGTTGTTCAATGATTCTCCACTCTACTCTAAATGCATTCCTATGGTGCATGTACTATTTTTCCAGCCACACCTTGGGTGTGTTGTCATTGTATCACAAGCACATTCTTTGAAGCGCTTCACAGGTGAAGGATCCTCGATGGGTACTCCTATATGAACTTGTGCAGTATGTCACACACTCCAATCTCTATAAATACAATAGTGAGAAAGACGTTTCTGAAGAGGATCTTGTCCCCTTCCTTCACGTAACTAACAATTTCTTCAATGATGTACATGGATAGGTTGTATATAGTTCCCTCTATAATCTTCCTGCAAACATGTAGCCAAGGTTTGTTGACCTATGTCCACCTTTCTTGGCCATTTAGCTTAGTCACTAGATGCACAACCATTTTCATTATGGGGTCCTTGATGTCTGAAATGTCATAATACCGCGACCCTTTCTTACACGCATACTTAGTGACGGTTTCTTAAATGGATTCCTTGTCACCAACGTCATCTTCAAGGTTATCTCCTCACATATAAGGCTGTAAATTATGAAGTTAGTTTTGTGGATTCACACGTATCTTGTTCCTAGTAAAGTGGAAGTAATATTCATGCACCTATGACATCAACCACCAAGTACGGGCATTTCGGCTTTTAAAAATAAGACAACTCATAGAGTTCAATAGCCCTTCCTTATCCATTTTAACCTTCACATCATCATCATATATAGGAAAACCCTCAAGTGTTTTTTTTTGTTGGTGGGGGCATACTAATTATAATGCCATTTCCTTTTCTATTATGTTCGTGTGGTGATTATAGTCACTAACAAGTACACTTATCAAGTGGGATTCCCATTCTTTCCCCATCATCACCCCATCTAGGTATTACATCTCTACATACCATTCTTCATTTGTGTCTACCACGGGTTCTGGTTATTTAGCCTTGGCTTTTCCCTTTCCTTTCTTGGGTGCCATGGTCGGGGTATTTTTATTACTCCAATTCTCTCCTTGTTACTTTTTTTACTTCCTCTAATCCTTCGATCTTAAATCCATGATATAACTCTTCTAAACCCATGCCCTAGTTTTTGAACCCTAACTGGGATAAAATCTACACAAGACAACACCTCTTCAACTCTTTCCACGCTCGTAACCCCTTCCTTCTGGTTTACAATCTCAAACTGGCTACTTCAATCTCACAGATCTTCCTTCACTCGATCAAATGTGAAAGCCCTAGTTTATCAAACTCACTTATATCTCCAACTCTTCTATTTTACAAAGTAAAACATGAGAGTGCCCCAACCTTCTACTTATAGTTTTTCTCTTTTCTAAACATTAAATGCTACTTTACCTACCACCATAATTTTCTCATTTAACACAACTTTTTCAAACAAATCCCATTTTCGATTGCCTTCACTGCTGCGTCCAACTTGTGTGAAAACTCCTCTAACCTTTTGGCACATAACCAATCCAACCCGATAGGAGATTCTTACTTTCACCTACATCGTGTTGCTTTCAAATGCACTTTCTCCTCCTCAGTATGTGGGATCTACAAGTAGCTTTACCCTAGCACCAACCATTCTTCCATCTTCCTCTTTATATACCTCTTTCAACCCAACTACTCAATAAGGATTTTCAACACAACTTCCTTAGTACTTTGATCATGTGCTTCTTCACCTTTCTCCACCCCACACTTAAAGTTATGTGTGGTCCTCTGCGCACTCGAGATATTATCCAAAACAAATATAAATAAGGTTATTGGCACCCAAGGCACAAAAAAACAACATGAAAGGGAAACACAAGAAAGGGAAAAAACATAAAGGAAACTTCTAAACTAATTGGAAAAACTACCTTATTTACAAACACCAAGAAGACTTATTTATAGTAGGGCTTCAGCCTACTGCCATTGAAGTGTCTAGGAAAATTCATCCCATCTAGCACTTGTAACTAGAACATGCCCAAATCAAGGATGTACAAGATTGTGTAAGGACCCAACCAATGGACTTTCAACTTCCCAGGATGGTGCAGAAACTTAGAATCATATAATAACACCATCTTCCCAACCTCAAACTTCTTGTTTCTAATATGGCGATCATGCCAAGCCTTTTGCTTTGCCTTTTCCACTATTTGGCTCCATTAGGTAAGTGATCGTCTCTCATCTAGTTTCATTAGCTCCTCAATTCTTTCTTCCAAAGCACTTGTTCATCATCTAACCCTCCTGCATGCATTATTCATAGAGAAGGCAACATAAATTCAACCAAAAATAGCTTCGTGCAAACACCAATTGAAAATATGTGGCCTTATTTAGTCTTTTTATACGTTGTCCTATAAGCCCATATTATTGCCGATACTTTGTCATCCCAATCAAGTCTTGACATCACAAATCTTGGTCAAGGTATGACTCAAGTATTTTTGAATGCTTCCGTAGTTCCATTTTCTTATGGGTGATAGGGCATAGTCGTGTGATGAGCCACCATGAAATCAAATAATAGGATCCTCATGGTCTCATTCAAGAAATGCGTACCTATCACTCGGTCGACTCAAAGGGCATCCATACCTCATGATATTGTTTTCCCACAAGAACCTTGTTGTTGTTGCTACCATGCAATCTTTAGTTGGGGCTGCATCTTCCCACCGTGTCGATAATCTATGCAAGTGATGACATAACGTGACCCAATCCTCCCCATTTCAGGTGCAATAGGTGCTACAAATTCGATCACCCACTTTTCAAAAAGGCTCGCGCTAGGAATAGGGTGCACAGGCATTTCATCTCTCCTTCCTAGTTTTCCAATGTGCTCACAATGGTCACATGCTTTACAATAATCTCTGGAATCCTTGTACAAGGTTTCCCTCCATAAACCTACTATTAATATCTTGCACATGGTTGCATCACCTGCATAATGCCCACCCGCATTTCCTCTATGTGTTTCCTCCATGATGGTCGGGCATCATATTCTAAGACATAAGCGTGTAAAACTTCATCACGTCCCAACTTGTATAAGTCTCCACTAATTAACATGTAGGGTGCATTACATATGGCCAACTATTTTTTTCCAATGCCTTCATTCCATCTAGCGCCATACCTTCCTTTAAGAATACTACAATCTCCTCTAAATCCTAGGGAATGTACTACAACCTAAATAGTTTCTCATCTAGCATTTCTTCCTCCATACTCTACACGTCCTCCCCTGAATCAATTCTTGATAGATGATTAGGCCCACAATTGCTTTTCCCAAGTTTTACTACAATGGTGAATTAAAACTCTTGAAACAACAACACCCATCTCGTAGATCAAGAATTTCGTGCTTGTTACCTGTCCAAGTTAATGCACCAAACTAAACACAAAAACCCTGAAAAACCTCAATGAAATAGATACCTGATGAAGATGTAGACGGATGAGGAAGTCGATGTAGATAAGACGGGCGCACACGAGCAATTCGCACAATAGATCCGAGTAACCTGCAAAACACCGGTGCTTGACAGAAAAAGATGGCGTTAGAAGATATATGGGTGGACTGCCCGAGAAGCGGGTCCGAGAAGCGATAAGCTTCCTTGGCGGATGTCAGTCCACGTTTCAATAAAGAAAAAGCATACATGATAAAAGATGTAAATAAAGACTAGATTCTCTGATTGCAGTAATAAAAAGCGAACACGAGCAGACAGAAAATCTGTAAAACCAGGAAGCGAGAAATAATGCTAGATTTGTGTTACCTGTGACCTTTTACTGTCTGAGGAAATCGCGTCGGCCGATCGTGTAGAATCGGCGGCGACTGATGTGATCGGCGGCGGCCCATCGACCGATCGGCGGCAGGACCTGATCGACGCGTCGATGGATAAGATCGAGTGTCAATCAAGCATCGACCAATCGGGATCGTGCGATGAGATTCGGGGAGCGGAAGGTGAATGTTGTCTGTAGGATGTGCCGAAGATGGAGAGACGCTGGAACAGAGTCACCAGATGATAGATAATGGTGTATGGTGTTGATATGATACGGGCAGAGTAACGGTGCTCCTCTCAGGGATTGATTAGGACAGGATCTGCCCTAACTGAGACAATTGATGCTAAGAAGATCTCTCTTTCTCACTCTCTGTTCGTGCGTAAGTGCTTCCTTTCACTCGTTCGTCTCTTTTTCGGTCTCTTCGCTCTTTTCGGTTCGATTTTTCCGCGCTTAGAACTGAGTTCTGGACTTGCTTTTATAATCGGCGCCGCTCCTAGAAAATCGGCGCCGACCATATGGGTCGGCGCCGATCGCGGAGAAGACTCCCGAGATGGCTAAAAATGATCGATTCGAGAAAAATAAGACTCATCCCGACTACGGGAAAATATCCCGCTTAGGGAAGATTAAAAATAGATGTGATACATGGGTAGAATAAATTTGGGGTGGATAAGTGATTAAGATGCATGGGAAGAAGCGTAATTAAATATTTAATACTTAATTACTCATGGGTAAGATGTGATGGGATGAATTAAATTTAGAGTAGGTGATTAAATCACAAATTGGAAAACTATCCCAAGGGGATAGTTGGTGATGTAAACGTGCCCTAGGTTACCTAGGCAAGTAAACGGATGAGAAGGGACACTAAATTGGGTAACCAATTTTAGGTGTCTACATTTTGCCCCTTTTTGTCAAGTAAACTGCGATAAGCAAGGTTATGAGACAAAAACATGGAGATGGAAGAAGAGAAGAATTTGTGGTGATGTGATCCCCCTCAAACTAGGGATGGGATGGATGATAGAGCAGGCGATCCCGAGTTTGAAAGAGGTAGATAAAAAAATGCGGGATGCCCCGGTCGGATAGCTGGAGTAGAGCTGATCATTGAGGACGCATAAAAATAAACACAAGGGCAGCAACCTAAGGAACTCACATTGGTAGGGAAAACTAGCCGGTCTCCTCATGAGACGACGTTAGTGCCTACAGACCCATGAGTGTAAGGAGAACTGCAAAATAGCCAACATCTAAAGAGAGACACATTGGTAGGGACAACTAGACGGTCTATAAGTCAGACGACGTTAGTGCCTACAGACCCGCGTAACTCTAAGCGGCTAAACAAAAAGCGAGTGCTCCACGCAAAGGGAACAAACTCGAAATAGATGATGATATCGAAAATATGTGCCGAAAGACAACATGTAGCGCACAATAATGATCAGATAGACCAGCCAAGCATCAACACTATGGCAAAGAGATTAGCAGATGGAAGCAAACGACGTGGAGAAGCGATACCGCAATCCACGGGCAAAAATGAGTATAAATCGATAGACTGATAGATGATGATATAGACATAGACTGATAGATGATGAATAGACGTGATTGGATAGATATAGACTGATAGAGGATAGAAATAGATGTGATTAGATAGATTGAAATGTGGATAAAATAGATGTGATTGGATAGATATAAACTGATAGATGATAGATGTGATGTGGATAGAATTTTGATTGATATGTGGATAAAATTTTGATGAAAAAGAGAGATAGATAGATGTAATGTAACTTGGATGCACAAGTTTTTAGATGTTTTGATGGATAGATGGATAGATGTAGCGTAATTGTGATGGATAAAGATATAGACTGATAGAGGATAAAATAGATGTGATTGGATAGATATAGACTGATAGATGATAGAAATAGATGTGATTAGATAGATCGATATGTGGATATAACTTTGATAGATGGATGTGATGCAACTTGGATGCACATGTGTTGGATGTTTGGATTAGATATGGATAGATATAATGTACCTTGGACGTACATTGTGATGGATAGATTTAGATATAGATAGATGCAATGTACCTTGGATGTACATTTTGATGGATAGATAGATGGATGTGTTTGATATATGGATGAGATATAGGTAGATGCAATGAGAAATGAATACAGATAGAATGTTTGGATAGATAAGATGAATTTAGATAGAAGATAAATTGTGATTGAATTAACATGCGAAATGTCAATTTAACAGGATGCAAGAGCCAAAGATGAAAGCAGAAACAACCGTGACTTAGAAGAGAAGATACTCGGAGAAGAAGAAAAATGATAAGTTGGACTTCCAACCGACCATAGATAGAATCCAGAAAGAAAACCAAAAGACCAAGCATATAAGGCCCTATATAAGATTAAAATAAATCTGACACTAACTAGTCGCAAACCAGATCTAGGATAGAAACGGAAAGAAAAGTAAGTATCTTGTCGGAACCTACAAGGGACATAATACATGTCCATAGTGGGGGAAATAGGATTCTCCATATAATCGACAAAAGGTCCTAAATCTCAGCTTCATGACTTTGACAGATAGGCAAACTGATCAATGCGGGAAGTTTGCTTGATATGGAAAGACTGATCGATGCGGGAAGTCTTTCAGTGATGCTAAAAAGTGTATAAACTGACTGGAAGGCTGATTAATTACAAGAAGCCTTGAATATTTCTTTGAGAAACAGCCGTCCTTCAAGGGAGCGGTCTGTATTTTGTATTTTAATGATAGCCATCCTTCGAGGGTATGGTCTATATTTTTAGAATTTTTGATTCGCTTGGTAATATATGGATAGCTGTCCTTCGAGGGATCAGTCTATCTTTTTGGATAGCATCTTTTTTTTTTTTTTTTTGACACTTTTTGGAAGAAGCTGAGTTTAGACCTAGATAGATCAGATGGAGGGGAAGAGAACATAGAAGAACATGCACTCATGACCCGAGTAGATCCGATGAAGATAAGTACTTGGGACAGATGAAGTGGTGATTAAGGTATTCCTACCATGAGGAGGAACATATCCAAAAGAAACGTGCAATGAGTAGAGCCGCGATACTCATATTTAAGGTAGACGAGGCAATAGGCGGAGAACCACACAATTTCAAATCACCACGAAAGTAGATGACTGGTTATTAGGACGGATGGAAGATCTGAGTTGCGACTAGATTTGTATAAGATAGATTTTAACAATAGAAGGGCCGTAAATGCAAGGCATTAAGAGGTTCCGCTTCAGGGATACCATCCATGGAAGACAAACGATAAGCCCCAGACCCATATTTATGAGTGATAATGTAGGGACCCATCCAGTTGGGAGCAAACTTACCACGTTGACTCCTTTCGAGTGTAGTGACATTTTGATTTTCCTTAAGAACAAGGTCACCAATTTTGAAGTCACGGTGTTGCACATGCTTGTTGTAAGCACGCTTGACACGCTCGAGATAGACTTGATGATGCTCAAGAGCGTTGAGACGCCGCTCATCTAATAATTCAAGTTGAGCTAGACGATTTTGACGATAATCCTCATCAGAGACAAATTCTCTGAGAGAAACACGGAGAGATGGGATTTGGACCTCCAAAGGAAGGACGGCCTCAGACCCATAGACGAGAGAGAAGGGAGTAGCACCAGTAGGAGTACGAATGCTAGTCCGATAAGCCCAGAGAGCGAAAGGGATATGTAGATGCCAATCCCTACCAGCTCGACTAGTTACCTTTGCGAGGATATTACGCAAAGTTTTATTGGAAGCTTCGGCCTGACCATTAGCTTGAGGATAGTATGGAGAAGAAAAACTGAGCTTGATATTGAAAGCGTTGCAGAGATTTTGCAAATCGGCGTTCTTGAAGGATTTACCATTATCTGTGATGAGCTTGTGTGGAACGCCAAAGCGACAAATGATGTGTTGATAGACAAAATCAACTATGGGTTTAGCCTTTGTTGAAGAAAGAGGGATAGCTTCTACCCACTTAGTAAAGTACTCAGTGGCAGTAATGATAGAATGATGACGCTGTGAAGAACGGGGATTGATGAGACCAATAAGATCAAGGCCCCATTGTGAAAAAGGCCACAAATCCGCCGCAGGTTGCAAAGCCTGACTAGGGACGTGCGTGAGATTGGAATGTTGCTGACACTTGACGCATTTCTTAGTGTATTCACAACAATCTTGATTAAGAGAAGGCCAATAATATCCCAAACGTAAGATGCGCTTAGCTACAGCTAAACCACTAAAATGTCCACCACAAATACCGTCATGGACCTCCTGAATAGCTTTAGATGATTCATGGGTTTTGAGGCATCGAAGCAAAATACCATCAAAGCCGCGTTTGTAAAGAATCCCGCCTAGGATAGAATAGCGATTAGCGCGTTGGACAAAAGACCTTCTACCATTGGAAGTCAGATCTGGAGGAAGCACCGAATGAGATAGATAATCAACTATCTGTTGATACCACTCATCCTGAGTATGGGTTGTGGATGACATTGATTGATGAGTTGAATTGCCCAAGATAAGATGGTTGATCTAATCGTTGCACATGACCACATAAAGGCGAGTCTTCGGTAAAAGGCGGGATAAGGGAGGCTAAAGAGGCCATGGTATCCGCGAATCGATTTGCAGTACGAGGAATGGATTGGATAGTGAACTTATCGAAAGATTGGAGTTGGGCAAGAACAATGTCGCGATATTTTTGAAGGATATCATTCTTGCATTGATAGACACCCGTGACCTGATTAACGATGAGTTCAGAATCACCAAAGATGTCAATATGACGAGCGCCGAGATTAATGGCATTTTGAAGACCTAAGACAAGAGCTTCGTACTCAGCCATATTATTGGTGCACTCAAAGTTCAATTTGTGTGTGCGACTGGGATAGGCGTACCCCAAGGAGGAATCATCACGAAACCCGCACCTCCCCCTTGCTGGCATTTGGATCCATCAAAGAAGAGCTTTACTTTAAATGGAGATAGACCAAAATCGATTTGTTGAATAAATTCATCGGGAATTGAGCAAGGGGGTCTCGAGTGTCCGGAAGAGGAGCACTAGCTAGTTGATCTGCAATAACCTGACCCTTGATAGCCTTTTGCGGGATAAACTCGAGGTCAAACTCTGTCATGAGCATAAGCCAACGGGTGATGCGATCATTGTGATAAGGCTTTGCATGGATTGTCTTAAGTGGATTGACACTTGTGACGATGTAAGTTTTGTGATTAAGAAGATAATGACGAAGCTTAGAAGTTGCAAAGAAGAGAGCGCAACATAGTTTTTCAGCCTCGGAGTAACGTGTCTCATACTCATGGAGGGTGCGACTGATGTAATAGACAGCTTGTTCTTTACCACAAGTGTCCCGATGTGAAATCATGGCTCCCAGAGCATGGTCAGTCACAGAGATATAAAGATAGAAAGGCTCCCCCTCGCGTGGAGGTGTAAGCACGGGTGGAGAAAGAAGATAAGCTTTGAGATCATCAAAGGCCTTTTGGCAATGCTCATCCCATTCAAAATGAACATTCTTACGGAGAAGATGGTGAAAAGGTTGACAACGGTCCGACAATTGGGAGATAAAACGACGCACTGATTGAAGACGTCCTTGGAGACTGCGGAGTTGCTTTAAGTTAGACGGGGGAGGCATCTCAAGGATGGCTTTTATTTTTGCGGGGTCAACTTCAATACCCCTGATGGAAATGATAAACCCTAAAAGTTTACCAGTGAGGACGCCAAACACGCATTTAGATGGATTTAGACGAAGACAGAAGCGGATAAGCCTCTCAAAGAGAGGTGCAAGGATGAAAAGATGCTCCTGACGGCGTTTGGATTTGCCGAGGAGATCGTCAACATAATCCTCTACAGTTTTGTGTAAGAGATCATGGAAGATGTAGGTCATTGCTCGTTGATAGGTTGCTCCGGCGTTCTTAAGACCGAAAGGCATGACACGATAGCAAAAGGTCCCCCAAGGAGTTATGAAGGAAGTCTTATGTTGGTCTTCTGGTGCGATGAGGATTTGATTATATCCAGAGAAACCATCCATAAGAGAAAGCATTTCATGACCCGCAGTTAAATCTACGAGTTGGTCGATATTAGGAAGAGGAAAATCATCCTTTGGACAGGCAAGATTAAGATCCCGGAAGTCGGTACAAATTCGAATCTTCCCAGTAGCCTTAGTTACTGGTACTACATTGGACACCCATTGCGGATAATCGATGGGTTGGATGAAGTTAGCCGAGAGCAAGCGCTGTAATTCTTCTTTAACAAGAAGGGCTACTCTAGGGTGCATTTTACGTAATTTTTGCTTGACTGGTTTGATGTTGGGAAGGGTAACGATATTGTGGACTACAATATCGGGATCGAGTCCTGGCATATCCTCGTATGACCAAGCAAAGGCTTGACGATGTTTGGAAAGAAAAGCGGTAAAGTCCCCTAATTCTTGTGGATTAAGGGATTGGCCGACCTTAATGATGCGAGGGTCTTCAGAAGTCCCTATATTAAGGTCGATAGTGGCCTCGTTGAGAAGGGTAGACGTGTCAGAAGGAATGGTTTTGGGAAGATATGAATCCTCTGCCCCTAGATAGGTGAGGACAGAATCGTCATCCGCACAGTGGATAGTGTTGATAGTAGGAGAGTCGTCTCCAACTATTTCAGGGAAGATTAATGGTATAGAAGTGGACCGATTGTTAGTCTCATAGACTAACGGCCCTAAGGAAATGGTATTGATCAAAAAAAAAAGTTAGGTGGGATGGAAATGTCATCGTCCACATCAAGTGATGCTTCTGATTTAGTGGGGGAAGGTGGTTCTTCAGTAGGAAGAGGTTCATCAAGAATAGTGACGGTGGCTTTTGAAATGGGTTTAAATCCCAAACCAAATTTTTGATGTGGCATGAGAGTAGGAATGGATTTGAGGTCATGTATACCTTGTTCATATTTTCCAAGGCCAAAACCTTTCCACGCGCATCGATATAGATAAGTTTTTGCAAACGTGGGATTCTGTAGATAATCAAACCCTGTTAGGTAAGGTTTGGCTCTAGGAGGAGAATCAGGACAATAATGAGGTGTATCAAGACCACTTGTAGATGAAATTGGTCTGTTGATTGGGCAAACCAATGGTGACGATGCACGAGACCACGATTGATATTCAGGTTGTTTGTCTGGTCTACCATACTCATTAGGTTTGAGATGGGCATCGAAAGAAAAGAGAGGAAGCTCTCCTAGTGAGAAACGCTGCAATGTCTCTTCCAGATTTTGTAAATCCGGTAGTTTGGTTGCAGGTATGGAAGAAGATGAAGCCCCATCTCGAGAAGATGTATTTTCTTTTAAAGGGGCGGACCTAATGGTCATGTCGCATTGTGCAGAAGGAAAAGGATCTCCTGGATGGGTGTAGATTTTGCCCTCATATTGATATTTTAGGCATCGATGGAGGGTGGATGGGACACAATGCATTGCGCGAACCGTGGAGCGCCCAAGGATCATGTTATAGTGGAATTTTCCTTCAACAATATAGAAGAGTTCATGAAGCAGCTTCTTACCTACTCGAATGGGTAAGACCACAGTTCCTAGAGTGACTGCTAGCTGATCGTTAAATGATCGAAGGGCGAAAGGCGGAGGTGACACCACATTCTTAGGTAACTTAAGTTGTTCGAATGTGTGGGAGGAGATGACGTTGAGAGCAGCTCCACTATCGATCATAACACGTTTTAAGGCAGTGTTATTGACTTGGACTGTGATGAAGAGGGGAGCCTCCAAATCCTCTGAAGAAAGATGAGGAATTTCTGAATCCTCAAAAGAAATGGCGGTCGATGGACCATTCAATCCAACAACCAACTCGAAGGGCTGGGGCTCATCGGAATTTACTGCGATGCGACGCAGATTATCGATTAGAGCCTGGCGATGTTGTGGGGAGGATTGGATGAGGTCAAAAAGAGACATTTTGACCGGAGCCTGGGTGAGTTGTTTCATAACACTCTCCTCAACGGATACGGGAACTTGAGCCCGAGGTGCAGCACGAATGGAGACCTTGGGTCGTGGGGCTGATGAGGAAGGAGACACGCCTTCAGGGGCTGCAGAAATGACAACCCGTGGTCTAGATGTTGAAGATGAAGATGGGTTATCATAATGTTGGGTTCTAGTGGCGATATGGATTGTGTCAATTTGGGAAGGAGGGAGATCAAGTGGAGTGGAACCACTAGAGGTCTGAATGGATGGTTGAGGTTCGGATGAGGCTAGGGTGACAGGAGGTACTTGTTCCTCCTCCAGCAAGAGGTCACTTTCTTCCAAAAGGCCCTTGATAACGGCTTAGAGAGCTTTACATCCTCAAAGATCATGACCCGGAGTACGGTGGTAAGCACAAATCAAATCAGAATTAAACCAAGACGGTTTCACTCCTTTTTGGGGTTATATGGTTTAATCGGAGGAAGGGTTATGGATGAAGATTGGATAAGTTGATGAAGGATTTCGGTATAGAATCCGGTGCAGACGAATGAGGATAGAGATGATGAAGATGGTTCTTTTACCTTAATCGAACGTGCCGAGGTAAGAGAACTTGCATGTTAGGTTTAATAAATTTTATTAGGAATCCTCTTATTTGTTTGGACATTGGAGGAGCGGTCTTGGGTGCTTGGGATGGGAGCAAGTGAGACATGATTGTCTTTGGTGGAGGAGGAGTCCCTAAAATAGATTTTGAAGGGATGGAGATGTGATAAATTTTGTGGTCTTTAGAGACAAAGGGGTTGTTTGTTGAATTTACGGATGATTTAGATGATGTCGGTTTAGAAGAGGAAGAAGCTCCCAAAGTAGGTGAAATTGGAGGAAGATAGGGTGACTTGATTTTTTTAACAAAGATGGTTTTGATAGAAGAGGTGGCATGTCTTTTTAGTAGGTAAGGTCTATTTTAGGGTATTGATGAAGAATGTGAAGAAGAAGATGATGGCTTTGATAGGTGTGTAGAAGAAGATGCCTTCTCGGGCAAATCTAATCGTTTATGAGGCGTGGAGAGAGATTTTTGTGGAAGAGCACCAAGAGTTTTGATGGTCCGAAATATGGGTTTCCCCTTTTCAGGGATGGTGACAACTTCAACGGCATAAGGTGATTGTAACCTTTTCGGAGGAAGCAAATGGGGAGATATTGATGCGTATAATGTTAGATTTTGGTTGTCGCGGTTTAGGTGGAGGAATCGAGTGTGTGTGTTGGTGCTACTTCTTTTGATTTTTCCTTAATAGGTGAAGTAACATTAGTGATGGAAGAAGTAAGTGATGAAGAAGTTCCTTGCGAAGGGACCACTTTTGGTGTAGTGATCATGGGTGGAACCACGTAGGAAAAGAGATAGGAAGAGTCAAAGTTGAAGACACTTCGCCGAAGTCAAGTACGATTATAGGATGTTTATCAAGGGCATAGTTGTAGCCGGAATGGGAGCAAAGAAGTAAGTAGATGTGTCCAAGTGGAAACTCGAAGGGATGTAATTGCCTCGAGCATTGAAAGGATGTCCGATGATGAGGCAGATGAGGAAGAGACTGTCTCGGGTATGGATGGGAGATCGGACAAAGGAGCGGAGAGAGATGATTCCGTGTTTAGCAATGTAGGAATATTCAAAGGTGGGTTATCTGAAGATGGAGGAATCCAGTGATTGATGAAGTGGAAGAGGGTTCTGATTCGATTGTTGTGTTTGTAGATGACGTGGTTTCAGAGGTGGATTCTTCATAGAGAAATGACGTTGATAATGTGGGTGTTTGGTTTTGAGATTCCAAGAATTATGATTTGGGGCATGATTGGGGAAGGGTTGTTTGAAAACGCCTAGTGCTTGATTTGGGGAGCATTTGGGTTATCCGAATAAGCTCGCCTTTATCAATGAATTTTTGGACAAGGTTTTGAAAGTCCGACATCGCTCGATGTCATGACCCCTGGTTCTATGATAGTGGCAAAAATCGTTTTCCGTACCACAAAGGACGCCTCGACTTTCATCAATATCTCTAATGGGTGGAAGTTCGATCATGCGAACTTCCAACATTTTTTCTAAGATGGAGGCATATGATTCCCCAATGGAGCGAAGGATCGAGATGATGAAGCCCCTTTTCGAGCGTAGATGAAGGGTCTCTTCGTGGTGGTTGATTAGGAGTACTATCGGTTCTCGATGTTTTTAATACGATAGCATTGGTGGACCCTTGATTCTTATCTTTAGGAGGAAAAGAATTTGGTTTGGTGAACCGAGAGAAATCGGGTTTAGATTTGGAGCGAAGTTTTAGTTTTCTTGTTCAATGGCACGAGATTCGAGTTTGCGTGCCATTGTGAAGGCTTCTTCAAGGTGTGAAAAGTCCTGGATCCTTAACGTGGAAGAAATGTGACTAGCACAAGATCGGGTGAACAACTCGATCTGTTGTGATTGGGAAGGGAGAAGGACAATTGGTTGATTGTCCCTCTCCAACGAGCGACAAAGTCTGCAATAGACTCATCAATCGAATTGGCGAATATTGTAAAGATCTCGTGATTGAGATCTTATGGGCAATATTTATTGAAAAGTTCTCAACAAACATTTGGGCCAATTGAGAGAAAGAAAATAATGAATGTTGAGGAATATTATTGTACCACCCAAAGCGGGACCGCTAGAGACATAGGAAAGGTAACGGAGCATGAGCTCCCGATCTTGGACGATGAGGTAGCAAGCATGTTTGAATGCTCGCAGATGTTGTTGGGGTCTTTCGACTATGAAATTTTGAGAATTTGGGAAGTTCCCATTGGGGAGGATAAGGCTTAAAAGCCACCGAAGGATGAATGGGTTCATTGCATACTTCTTCAAAGGAGTATGAAGGGCGGGCTCCTTTGTGGAGGCTTCAAGTCCGTAATTTTCTTGAAGAGAAATTGAACCACATCCGATTGGGGAGGAGGTACATTGGTTTGTCCTATATGAGAAGCAAGTAGTGGGTGTTGTTGAGGTGTCGATGGGGGATTCATCTGTTGTTGGATAGGATGATAAGAGGAATAACCAGGTGTTCTGGGTGACACCGGGTGGGGTATTTGCTGTGAGGCAGCTTGCGTATAGGCAGGCTGCGAGATAATAAGTGGTTGAGCAAATAAAGGTTGGGTGACGGATGGAGCCTGTGATTGGTGGACTCCTATGTTTGTTGATTGGATCGGGATAGATTGAGGAATATGAGTGTTGGTTGGATTGGTCATGTTGGGGAACAAGACCTGAAAGGGGCCTTCTACTGCCGAATTAGGTATCAAGGGTGCCGATACTAGAGGATGGGCGAATGTCACAGTCGCTGGAATATTGGAAGAAAGACCCCCTAGAGGACGAGAAGTAGGAGCCAACTGCCTATTCGGAGGGGGTTGACTCATGAAGAGGTATTGACCTTGAGAAACGATAGAGGGCATAGACGAATTGACGGCAATGTGCGGATGTGCAGACGCATTTACTATAGCAAGGGCAGAAGACCTCTCAGAAATGGGTTGTGGAATATTCGAGGTAACTGCAGTGTTAGGGATAGGTAAGACTAATTGAGAATTAGTCGACATGGTAGGTGGAAGAGAAAAGGGAGGCATAGGGACCTCGCCCTTCTCCGTGGCTCGAGGCAAGAGAGAGGATGAAAACTGTTCTACATAGGCCTGGGATGAACCACGAGGATAATCGTACACTTGTTGGATTGGTGGTCCTTGATCAGATATTCGAATGGACTTGTGTACTAGGTAGTCCATGAGGGCTACCGGATTGCGATCAAGGAGAGCCTGAAATTCAGGATCTCCGCGAGGAATAGACTCCGAATCAGAAGATATTTCTGATGGACTAGGAGAAGCTGGACGTGATGGGATTGTTTTGGCTTGATGGAAGGGATTATACGACCATGAGGGGGAACCAACTAACAGTGGTCCCGAGGAAGATGGGAGGGGTGCCGAAACATCCACGCTGGTGGTGATTTCGGAGGAAGAAGGAACCTGTTGGGCCATTTTCCTAGATTGTGACCGGGTGATAACCGTCATAAACAAGCAAGAAAGAAGATTATCCTAACTAATGCACAAACAATTCAAGCAAAGCAAGCAAGTGATTATCTCCTTTAAATTTTGATGCTTTTAAGAAAAGAAAATGTTAGGGAAGGCTTTTAGAACAGAACTACTCGAGATAGCCAAACTAAGGATGGTTTGGGTAATGTTTGGTGAGGAGTCCCGAAGGCACTTCAGTAAAAGACCAGTACGTGGCTTGATATAGGGGCCTACCCCCGCACTTCACACACCGCTGCGATAAGGGAGTCGGGTGCTTTGCCAATATATACCAAAATCTTTCGTGAATTTATAGCGCGGCCCGAGTACCGCGTAGGCTCTTCCTCTTGGATATCACTTCCAAGTAGGCGAGGCCAGGGAAGGAGTTTTGTTTAGATGCTTTATACCTAGTGATTTTGGCTTTGTGTGCAAGGGTGAAAAATAAAAATTAAATAGTGTCACTACCGATTTTGATCAATTTTCCAGCCTATTTAAAACTAGATGAAAAAGCATGCAGCAATGACAAAGAAAAGGTTCTTTTTAAGCACTTAAAACGAAATGTTTGATTTCGATGAAGACAATTCAAACAAGTTCTTTCCCAAATGCGATTAGGTTCTTTTTAAGCACCAAAAACTGAAGTGTTTGGATGTGATAGACAACCAACAAAGAAATCCTAAAAAGGAGAAAACACCGAAAAAGAGGAATACCTGTAGGTTTAGCTCTCCAAGGTGTGTGGACTTCAAAAAGCGCGTTGTTGAGCTCTTCCCCTCGAACAATCCCACGAACAAGCAAAGTGCTCCGCAAGAAAGGATCAAGCAAACAACAAACAAGATCCGGAAAGATACATCCAGATAATGGCGAAACGAAAAACTTCTATTTTAAGAAAATAGAAAAATTTCAAGATAATGATTTCGCCTAAGAGCAAGATTGAAATGATGAACAGAAATGCTCAAATAGGACTGATAGAAATCAGTGAAGAAAAGGAACAAAGTTCAAAACTAGGAAAGAAGTGAACTTACCAATAAGGGACTTTGGTTCAAGTCCCACCGGGCGTGCCAGAATGTAGATCAAGAATTTCGCGTTTGTTACCTGTCCAAGTTAATGCACCAAACTAAACACAAGAACCCTGAAAAACCTCAATGAAATTGATACCTGATGAAGATGTAGACGGATGAGGAAGCCGATGTAGACAAGACGGGCGCACACGAGCAATTTGCACAATAGATCCGAGTAACCTGCAAAACACCGATGCTTGACAGAAAAAGATGGCGTTAGAAGATATATGGGTGGACTGCCCGAGAAGCGGGTCCGGGAAGCGATGAGCTTCCTTGGCGGATGTCAGTCCACGTTTTCAATAAAGAAAAGGAGCATACATGATAAAGGATGTAAATAAAGACTAGATTTTCTGATTGCAGTAATAAAACAGAAACTGAACAGCAGACAGAAAGTACAGAAAACAGGGAACAGGGAAATAATACTGGATTTGTGTTACCTGTGACCTTTTACCTGTCTGCAGAGAAATCGGCGTCGACTGGGTCTAATCGGCGGCGAATGTGATCGATGTGATTAGCGATCGCGACCGGGATCGATCGCGCCGATCGAACAAGATCTGCCAATCAAGACAGATCAACAATCGGGATCAAAAGTGCGATAGGATTTGAGGATTGGAAGGTGAATGTGGTTT
This sequence comes from Taxus wallichiana var. yunnanensis, assembly GCA_018340775.1. Classification (NCBI taxonomy): domain Eukaryota; kingdom Viridiplantae; phylum Streptophyta; class Pinopsida; order Cupressales; family Taxaceae; genus Taxus; species Taxus wallichiana. The sequence continues at coordinate 69,461,314 of CM031240.1, forward strand.
GATGGATGTGCCGAAGTTGAGAGACATCTGGGAACAGGTCACCAGATGATAGATGGTGATGCGACTCTGATATGACAGGGACAGAGTAACGGTGCTCCTCTCAGGGATTGATTTGGACAGGATCTGCCCTAATTTGATACAATTGATGCTAAGAAGATCTCTCTTTCTCTCAACCTGTATCTTTCACTCTTCCTCGCTCGCTTTTTTTTTTCGCTCGCTCGTAATCTCTTCCGCTCTCTTCCGTAGTCTTTTCGGGGGCCTAGAATCGAGTTCGGGCTTGCTTTTATAATCGGCGCCGCTCCTAGAAAATCGGCGCCGACCATATGGGTCGCCTAGATAATGGAGATATTTTCTAAGCAAGGTTCAGGATACTAAAGACAATGAAAACCTGATTGCTTCTACATGTTTTGGTAATAAAATTATGCATTTGTGCACACACAGGAAAAACAGGGGTAGTATGGGTATGATTGGTTGTTTTTAAATGAATTTTTTGGTGGGAAGTGAGGTAGAGTGGGTTTTGACTTACCAAATATTTGAGAGCTTTCACAAAAATGGAAGGCTTGACCAAAATAATGCTTCAGAACAGCTAGAATGTTCCTTTAACTAGAAGGTGTGCTTTAATGGAGGCCCAAATCAACATTTTCACACAAACTTTAAGGATCCAAAATGAAGGCTCAAATTGAAGACTTAATTAAACACTATCAACCTTTGTTTTATCACACCTAAGATACCCTCAAAGGCTAACAAACAATCTTAATCATCATGCTAGGAGTAAAGTGATTTTAAACTTGTTTATTTCACTATCAAATGAAAGCTCTTATGATAAATGAAATTGCAAGTGCCACCAAACTATCACAAAGCTAAGATCTTGTGTGATTCACAGAGATTTCAATGTAAGATTGCAATGGGAACAAGAAATTTTTCAGACATTCAAAAATAAAGAAGACACAATTTTTCTCAAAATAAAACACATAGATTTACTCAAATTTGATTAAATTTATCAGCAGGGGAAAGTTTCTAGAACAATCTCAGAGCTTTTCAATGGTTGTACACTCACAACCACCTTGACATGATCAAATTTAACACAAAATAAATAAATAGTTCCTCAGATAGTCTCTCAAAAAGATGGGCTCTGTCAAAACCTTTTCTCTCAGGAATTAGCTCCGACCTCTAACACTCCAACCTTCCAACCATTTGCATGAAAATTCATGCAATTTATAATATTTTCACTTACAACAGAGTTTTCCCCCAAAACAAGAAACATTCAAAGCACCATTTTATGTGTCGTGACTCCCATAATCAGATTTACAAAAAATTTGTCAGGTGTGTAGAGGGAAAATCTCTCCAAATATTTCTAGCATTCAATTCTTCACCTAGTAAGTCATTCTTCATCTCACACGCCAACTACTTCCTCCTCCATTCTATCAAATCTGGTTCTTTGTATGCCAAGGAAGGAAAAACTAGGAAATCAGATCGAGGCCAATAGTCAGAGCACATCTTAATGGTAAAAGACATTTTCAGATTTTTCCCACCAAACCAAGATATCAACAGGTCTCTCACATGCCAAGGAAAGAAAAATCAGGTCAAATCGATAGTAGATTACATCTTTAATGGTGAAAGATGTTTACAGACCTTCCCCACCAAACTAGATATCGATTAATGTTCCTCTTCATTTGGCATGTAGGAGACTCCAAGAAATGATAAAAACCATAAGAATATGCATCCCCAGGAGCTTTGGAGAAAAATGGTAGAAAATCAGATACAGACGCATAGTTTCCATTGATCTCTTTTGAATTTGGACCATCCACGTGGGAGATCCGAGTTAAGATGGGCCTGGGGTTCCTTTTTACTTTTTACACCTTTTGGAAAAAATGCAAAATTTCTCAATTTTCTCTGCCCCTCCACCTTTGAAAATGGGCCTGACACGTGTCCCAATGTGGGTCCCAAAGGAACATGGCTAAATTCTACTATTTCACCTCTTTTTTGGAAAAAGGAAAATTTTCCAAGTTTTCCCCATAGCTCCGCCCTTCCACTTTTAGTTTCTAATGTGGGTCCCAAAGAACCATGCTTCCTTTTTACTTTTAACTCCTTTCTCCAAAAAAAAATTTTCCAAATTTCCCCCAAAAGTCCACACCTCCACCATTGACTGGAGAAAATTTTGACTATTCTCTGTCGGGCTTGTGGGTCATTTTGATGATTTTAGTCTTTTAAACAACAAGGGGAAAAAAATCCAAGTTTCCCCGATGGCCCACCTCCCCACCTCTTGACTTTTCAAACCACCACATCTCAATGGCACATCTTGAGATGGTCCCAAAAAGTAGAGACCCTGAATGAGTGCGGGTCACCACGTGTCCAGTCCGACAAAGCCTACTAAAAATCTTGAGAGTCAATTGGAAAGCAGTGCCATGTGTCCAAGGTCCGAGATGGTCTTCTCTGGCCATTGAAAAGTCTAAGCAAAAAGTAGAGTGAGTGGAAGCCTCCAAGTGTCCTCCTGGTGCTTCTTCAAAAAAAAACTCAAAAAGGTCAGTCCCCAAAACATGTGTGGTCCTCTCCATGAAACCTCCATTCTTTATGGCACAACTTCAAGATGGTCCCCAAAAGTGGAGACCCTGAATGAGCGTGGGCTCACCACGTGTCCCGAACCTTAGAAAATTTCTTTAAAAGTTTAAGTCCCTAGCAGAGCCGGTGGAAACCTCCACCTATCCCTCTATCACAATTGTTAAGGTGGGACCCTGAGACAGATCTTCAAATGAGTGCCATCCCACCATGTGTCCATGGCCCACCAAAACTATATCAGTTGCATGAAAAAATTTTTTTCTAAGTCTGGGCAAAAGCAAAGTGGAATCCTCCACGTGTCCTCCGCGTAACTCCAAGGCCAAAAAAAAAGGTGAGTCTTCAAACGAGTGCATTCCTCCACGTGGAAATTTTTGGGTTAAAAATTTCCACAAATTTTTAGAGTGCCCCACCGAGCCGCATCCAACCAAAAAGGGCCGTTTCCACTGATGCAGAGATTTAAAATTTGATGGGAGAAACACACCCGTCAAGCCGTAAAAATGTAGGGAAACCACTGTTTGAGCCCGAGAGATGAAATTTTCTTTAAGGACAGAGCATTTGGAAATGTTGCAAGGTTCACACATGACCCTCGAGCTATATCTATTCACATTTCTTCAAGTACTGGGACAAAATGGTAGGGACAACAACACACGATGATCGGAAAATGGAAGGGAAGGAACAACCCGAGTTTTATGCCCAATTGACAGACACCTTTAGATGGACAGAGGAACAAATCAACAAATTCAGGGCTTTTAAGTGACCTTCGACCAAGGAGGAACCAATCATGGAAACCAAATGGAGGAAAAATCCTTCAGTACCAACACGGGAGACAAAAAATGTTACAGAGGCCACAAACTGAGGGATTTTAATGGAAAATGGGGTGAGCCTAATTTGAGCACCAACATTGGCTCCGACTCGGGGATGGGCACTCCCTGTGAGTGCCACAAGAACCAAATAATAGACCAAGTGCCAAAAACATCCATTGGGAAAAGGAGTCATCTTGCAGAGAGAAAACCAAAACCATCTCTTAAAAATGAACCGAGGAACCAACAAAACCAGGTCACCGAGGACCAAAATGAGAAAAACACAAAAGACAGAAAGGAACCAACAAACTGTACACTATACAAATGATGCTCACCTTGATTCTGGGGAATCAATCTAGGAAATGTTTCAAGTGCCTGCCATTAATAGGAAATTGAGCAACTCACCATCCAAATCTTTCAAGAAGAAGGTATGTTCACCAATCGAATGTCAATGGAGTAAGGGCCCATCCATAGTGCATCAAATTTACCATGCTTGCCCTTGTCTTCATGTCTTACTATCCCACAACAACACAAGATCTCCAATGTTGAAAGCTCTGGGAGTGACCTTCTTGTCAAATAACTTCTTCAATTTTTCTTGAACTTCACATGCCTTTGGTGAGATGCTCTCCTTTCTTCATCAAGTTCAACAATCTAGTTAATGCGAGCCTCATATGGACTAACTTCTTGATCTTCTAGTTGTTGAATGAACTGATATGAGGATAATTGCATATGCAGGGGCAGCAGAGCTTGAGTGCCATATACCAAGTTCAAATGGACTTTTTCCAAGTGGCTCTTTTAATAGTAATTTTATCAGCCCAAACAATGAACTTCAACTACTCACCCCATTTTCTTTTGTTCAGCTCCAAGGTTCTCCGATGATTTTTAATAAATTTTTATTGTTGGACTCTGCTTGTCCATTGCCTTGGGGGTTATAGTTGGAGGCATATGTCAAATTGATCCCATATTCTTTACACATTACCACCAAAGGTTTAGCTCTGAAGCTCATGGCATTGTCAGCAACAATTTTAACTGGCACTCCAAACCTGTAGATGATATGGTTCAACATGAAGTCCATGACAATTTGGTGTGTTTCTCTCTTGGTGGGGATTTCCTCCACCCACTTGGTGAAGTAATCAGTGGCTACAAGAATCCACTTATGGCCAGCACTTGAAGGGTCTGAAATCTCACCAATGAAATCCATTCCCATTGCTTGAATGGAGCTTCAATTGATACAAGCTACAAAGGAAGGGATCCTGAAGCTTTTAGTCTTCTAGAAAAATGCTAGCAACTCTCACATCTTCTAACCAAAGCAAAGTTGTGTCCTTGAAAAGAGTTGGCCACCAATAACCAGCCCTCAGGATCTTTGTGTGTTGTGACTTTTCTAGCAAAATTCCCCCCACAAACTCCTCCATGGAGATCACAATTATCTTGGGGGCTTCATCTTCAGTAATGCACCTTAAGAGGACTCCCTCAGGGTTCTTCCAAGCTAACCCAAAATTAGTAATGACATATTTCTGGGAAGCCAACTTAAGAGCTCTTTTCTGATTTTTACTCAAATACTTAGGGTAGTATAGATGTTTGAGATAAAAATTATATCTTTGTACCATTCAAGAACTCACCAACTTTTCTAGGACATCCACCCTTCCTTCTTCTACCTCATTTACCTCAATAGTTTGTAGGTTTCTCTCAGCCATAAGTTTAGCTAAGCCCAAACCTCTTACCAATTTTGTGGTTTGGATATCCATGTCATATTCCTACAACTTGTTCACCCATCTGCATCTTTTTCTTGAGATCTCCATCTCTGATAAGACATCCTTCACCATAGTGTGGGGAACATAAGAAACAATTTTAGAGCTCAAAATGTAAGGCCTGAAAACCTTTGTTGCTTTTACCAAGGAAAATGCTTGTTTCTCCATAATAGTGTATTTCAGCTCAGCCCCTTGCAAAGTGCCTTACTGAAAAAAGCAATTGGCCTCTCAGCCCCCTCATCATCCTTCTGTAACAAGACAGATGCAATAGTGCTCTCCAAGCAAAAGAGAATATTTGAAAAGGCCTCTTATAATCTGGAGCTGCCAAAATAGGGGCATGCTTTAATGCTTCCTTGATCCCATTGAAATCCTGAATGGCAGCCTCTTCCCATTTGATTACCTGGTCCTTCTTTAGCATGCAAGTAATTGGAATGGTCAACTCAACAAAGTTTGATATGAATCTTCTGATAAAATTTATCTGCCCAAAGAAGGACTGAATTCCTTTCTTGGTTCTTGGAATTGGGACCTTGCTGATGGCCTCCACCCTCTCAGGATCAATCATGACACCATCCTTTGATACAATGTGACCAAGAAACTTGGCCTTTTGCACTCCGAAATGGCACTTCTTTGGATTGAGTGAAATGCCATACTCTCTGCATCTTATCAGCATCTTTTCTAAATGTTGCAGGTGATCACTTCTCTTCTGGAGAAAACTATCACATCATCCTGATACACAACAATGAAGTCATTTATATATCCTGAGAATGCTACATCCATTTCTCTCTAAAAAGTAGCTCCAACATTCATCAGGCCAAACGACATCCTCACATACACATAGGTACCCCATGGAGTAGTGAAAGCAGTTTTGATTCTCTCGATTGCTTCACAACTACCTGGTTATACCCAGAGAAACCATCCAAAGTAGAAAGAAGCTCAGAACTAGTCACTAATTGTAGCATGTTATCCATGTTTGGTAAAGGATAATTATCCTTCATTGATGCTCTGTTCAGATTTCTAAAATCCATGCACAACCTGATATCACCATTCTTTTTCTAACTGGCACTAAGTTCACAACCCAAGAAGAATACCTTGTTGGTCTGAATGATCCCTCCATCTCTTAGCTTTTTTAACTCATCTTGCATCTTCACAGAGAGGAGTGGATTAATCGGCCTCTGCTTTTGTCTGAATGGTTTTGCATTAGGCTCCAAAGGAATTTCATGTTGAAACAGATCCTCTCTTGTATGCCTTCAACTCTGAATAAGACCAAGCCAAGTAGTCCTGATACTTCTTCAACAACTGGACATAGGATTGTTTCTCCTCCTTGTTCAGATTGCTTCCCAACCAGATCTTCCTTGGTTTCTCCTCTGTACCCAGGTCATGCTCTTCAATATCCCTTGAGGCTGTTATATGCATGTTAATAATGCAATCAACATTATCAAAGTTTGATTCAAGAGCAACCAATCCTCTAGGGATGGTATTAGTTTTCAGTTGAATGATATCCTTGCCAAAAAAAGTCTCTTTACCCTCTGCTGCACATACCATTGGCTCCCAATCAATACACTGATCAAAAAACTCCCCTTTGTTCTGCAGAAATCTTTTGACCTGAGCATCATCATCAAAAAATTTCCAATGTTTAATGTTGTCAGGGACAGATGGCCTTGTTAACACTTCAACATCATATTCACAATATGGGGACATTACACAATTATCAAACCGAGATCCCAACACAACAAAAGCCTTTCGCCATAACATTGAACTTCCTATCATGATGCACAATGTTAAATGAATCAAACATCTCAATCAAGTCCCATACTGCATGCTTGTACTATTTCATTCTTTGATTTTTAGTAGCATACAATTTTCTGATTTGTTTAACAATTAGTTCTAAATCTCCCTTAACAATGATGTCTTTAACATAGTATTTCCAAGCAATTCTTAAACCTAACAACAATGCTTCATACTCAAAATGTTGTTGGTACACTCAAAGTTAAGTTTGAAAGAAAAACAAACTCTTCCAAGCTTGGGAAATTAGAACTACACCAACACCATTTCCAAATTTGGAGCAAGCTCCATCAAACAAAAGAGTCCATGGAGAGCCTACTTGTTCAAGATTCTTACATTGATCCATTTTGTTCTCTTTCCCATCAAGCAAACCCAATAAAGTTATCAACATCAACACTTGTGTACAACACTTCATAAGATGCATTGTTGGGGTCTTCAATGAGGTGCAACATCTTCTTTTCCCCATACAACTTGACAAGGCTGCCCTCAATTGGGATGGTGGCATAGGACATATCCATTTGAACACTCCCACCAACACTTGCAACCCATTTTCTAGACAACAACATACCCCACTTGGCTGGGCAAGTCAACAATAACTACATCAAGCTTCAAGTTCTTGCCTGGATAGGCTGCAAGTTGTACCACCAAGACCTTTCACACATCCCACCACTGGCACCTCTCTAGAATCCATGGCAGTGCACTTCCCATATGTTGTTGTTACCTTGATATTCAGTTCATTCATAACTTCCAGAGGCATAACATTGCATGATGCCCCGAATCAAACATACAGTTGTGTGCAAAATCTATCCTTAATGATCAGAGTGGTGAAGAATGGATCCACATTTAGCTGAGAATCTACCAAGGATGTTCCCAAATAAACCTCAAGTGGTTCATCTAGCTCTTCCAATGTTGGTGGTGCTTTTAGTTCTTCAATGATTGGAGGAGTCTCCACAATGTTTACATTTCTACCCGAGGTACTCTTCTCTTCTTTCAATCCAAAATACTCCAATGCCCTCTTCTTGTGCTCAGGAATCCTAAGCAACTCAACAATTGGAACACTAACTTTGATTTGACTCAAAACTTGGGCAATGTCATATGGAGCAGATTTTGGCAAGGCAACATTGAAAGGGAGATTGATAGACTCATCAAACAACATGGGGTTTTTGACAGTTTGGGCATGAGGAGAAGCATGAATCTTGTTTGGGACAACGCCTTTGGAGGGTGTATCTTTCTTAGGAATCTCTTTAGGAATATTTGAAAGCAATGGAGCTTTAGGTTTGGCTTGAGGCCCTGCTCCTTTGACAACTCTACTCCTAGTATTATAATCCTTCTCTTGAGCAACAACAACGTTCATCAATAACTGCCTATCCTCCTCAGATGGGATTCCTCCATCATACTTATTTATCATTAAAGCTCTTAAATATTCAAAGTCATTATTGGGAAATTCAAAATCTTGTACAATATCTATTTCCAAAGCATGAGAGGGAGGAAGAAGAGGTACCCTAGTGAATGCAATCCCAAAAATCAAGCAGTAGTTCTAGCACTTATTACCTCAATTGAAGTTTGCTCCTTTGTGAGCTTGTAGAGCATTCCATCATGCATGCATCATCATCTATGTGTTATCATCATCAACTTCTTCTTCTTCTTCTTCTTGATCTACTTCACATGGAGCATGGGGCATGAAACACCTATCACACCAATCAATTACATATGTTTCTTCAACAACAACAACTCTAGAGAAGCAGAGGATCAGGCACCATTGGTTTTCCCTAGCTTGGGGATGTCTATTTGTAGATCCCATGGGTCCCTTGCCTCTATCATCAGATCTCTGCTCATTTCTAGGATGATTGGTAAATCTATCTTGGCCTTGTTGCTTATGTTGACCTTGTGAACTCTGCCCAATCCCTTTCTCTCCCGGGCTAATTTGTATGAGATTTCTTTTACAGCCCCTGCCAGAGTTTTAACAACCTCCTCCAAATCAACAACCTTACTTGCTTGAGGTCTTTCTGGATTAACCAACTTCACACCTTCCCTCTTAGGAGGTTTTCCAATTACTTTGATGTTGTTCTCAATTTGTAGAGCCATAGTAAAGGCCTGTCTCAGATTGGTAGGGTTTTTGTCCCTCAAGTAGTAAGCAACTTTCTTATCAAATGCATCAGAATACTTTATAAGACAAGATTCATCACATGGCCTTAAACTTATAGGAAATCTCCTCAATGTCTTATTGAATCTAGTGTTGAAGTCATGCACTGACTCATTAGGGTTCTTTTTGATATTCTCAAATTTGATGAAAAGAAACCTAGGATCCATTCTGTCACCATACTACAATCTAAATGCATTATTCATCTCGGTCCAAGAATCAATGGAATTATCTAGAAAAGCTTTATACCAGTCCCTTGCATCTTCCTCCAAAGTATGGATAAACAATTTGATATATACATCTTCAAATTCAATCTCAAAGTCTTCCATCATGTTGATAAAGAGCTTTAGATGTTGATCACTAGTTATAGCATTATTTCCTTGGAACTTTGGTAGTCTATTTCTTACATCTTGGGGAACTACATTTGGATAACCAACCATCCCTCTAAAATTTATAGGACCAAAAGTATTTACAACAAATGGAGGTCTGGGTGGGGGATGGGCCATGTTGTTTTGAGGAGGTGACCTTGGAGGAGAATCAAACTGATAAGGGACAAGGGGTTTTTGAAACATAGGAGTATAACTTCCAAAATGGATATCCCCTAAAGGCTCTATCTCTTGGAAAACTCTATCAACTTCAGAAAACACAGGAGCAGAATGAGAAGAAAACTTTTCAAATTCAAATGAAGGCCCCTCTCTAGATGGAGAATTTAATTCCACAAAAAGACTACCTAATTCAGAATCACTTGAATGGAAATCTTCAATGATAGGCTGATCACCTTCATCAACAGAGACCTCTTTTCTTGATTGCTGATCTCCAACAACTCTCCAAGCTCTTCTTCCTTCTGACTTTGTTTTTCCTAGCTCTAGAAATAATGTCCTAGTAGGATCCCTAGTGAAGAAAGATCTTCTTCCTTCAGCTTTGCAAAGATTAGTAACAAATCTCACTTGACAGAGGTTAAGACACTGGTACTTATAAAAATCAGATCAACATGGAGTCACCACTAAGGATTTCCACCTTAGTTGTGCAAATGCACTAAAAATATGATCTGTCAAATGTTTTTCAACACTAGAAACTGGAAATGGAAATATTGACCTTCCTTTACCCAAATTTATCAATGAAACTTAGTGCAATAACTGTAGAAACTGGAAATATTGCACATAACACTTGTAACTTTGAACACTTCTTACAGCTCGAACACAGGATGATGTTGAAATAATGTACTAGCACTTAGAGCATATAAGAAATGTTTACCAGGGCTGAGTATGAACTACAATCACAATGTCCCTAAAAATGGTGCAAAAATGGTGTTGGTACCCAAATTGATTCTCCCTCAAAGAAGCTAAGCAATCATCATAGTTTTGATAGGAAGCTTAGAGGCAAGCAGAGCATGTTGTGTGTCATTTTTTAGCTGGGGAAGAAATGCAGCTTTCTCTTTGTTACTCAGATGTGGAGAAATGGGTAGCACCCTTAAGAGGATTTGATCTATCCTCACTACTTTATGGTTGTGCCTTTCAACCAGGGTGAGAGGACCCTTTTGTAGCCTGTTGTTTGTGGAGGAGATGGAGATATCCTTCTTTTGTAGAGTTATTGAGAAGACCTTGAAGAAAACATGATCAATACAAAAAATCTAACTCTCACGAGTTTTCACCCTAGATAATGGAGATATTTTCTAAGCAAGGTTTAGGCTACTAAAGACAATGAAAACTTGATTGCTTCTACATGTTTTGGTAACAAAATTATGCATTTGTGCACACACAGGACAAACAGGGTAGTATGGGTATGATTGGTTGTTTTTAAATGAATTTTTGTGGGAGGTGAGGTAGAGTGGTTTTGACTTGCCAAATATTTGAGATTTCACAAAAATGGAAGGCTTGACCAACAGAATGCTTCAGAACAGCTAGAATGTTCCTTTAACTAGAAGGTGTGCTTCAATGGAGGCCCAGATCAACACGTTTTCACACAAACTTTAAGGATCCAAAATGAAGGCTCAAATTGAAAGACTTAATTAAACACTATCAACCTCTGTTTTATCACACCTAAGATACCCTCAAAGGCTAACAAACAATCTTAATCATCATGCTAGGAGTAAAGTGATTTTAAACTTGTTTATTTCACTATCAAATGAAAGCTCTTTTGATAAATGAAATTGCAAGTGCCACCAAACTATCACAAAGCTAAGATCTTGTGTGATTCATAGAGATTTCAATGTAAGATTGCAATGGGAACAAGAAACTATTTGCAGACATTCAGAAATGAAGTAGACACAATTTTCTCAAAATAAAACATAGATTTACTCAAATTTGATTAAATTTATCAGTAGGGGAAAGTTTCTAGAACAATCTCAGAGCTTGTCAATGGTTGTACACTCACAACCACCTTGACATGATCAAATTTAACACAAAAGAAATAAACAGGTTCCTCAGATAGTCTCTCAGAAAAGATGGGCTCTGTCAAAAGATTTTTCTCTCAGGAGTTAGCTCCTGACCTCTAACACTCCAACCTTCCAACCATTTGCATGAAAAATTCATGCAATTTATAATATTTTCACTTACAACAGAGTTTTCCCCAAAACTAGAAACATTCAAAGCACCTTTGTGTGTTGTGACTCCCAGAATCAGATTTAAAAAATTTGTTAGGTGTGCAAAGGGAAAATCTCTCCAAATATTTCAGCATTCAATTCTTCACCTGGTAAGTCATTCTTCATCTCACGCACCAACTACTTCCTCCTCCATTCTATCAAATCTGGTTCTTTGTGTGCCAAGGAAGGAAAAACTAGGAAATCAGATCGAGGCCAATAGTCAGAGCACATCTTAATGGAAAAGACATGTTTTTAGATTTTTCCCACCAAACCAAGATATCAACAGGTCTCTCGCGTGCCAAGGAAAGAAAAATCAGGTCGAATCCGATAGTTAGATTACATATTTAATGGTGAAAGATGTTTTATAGACCTTCCCCACCAAACCAGGATATCAGATTAATGTTCCTCTTCATTTGGCGTGTAGGAGACTCCAAGAAATGATAAAAAACCATAAGAATATGCATCCCTAGGAGCTTTGGAGAAAAATGGTAGAAAATCAGATACATGACACAAGTTTCGTTGATCTCTCTTTTGAATTTGGACCATCCACATGGGAGATCCGAGTTAAGATGGGCTGGGGTTCCTTTTTACTTTTTACACCTTTTGGAAAAAATGCAAAATTTCTCAATTTTCTCCCCCTCCACCTTTGAAAAATGGGCTTGACGTGTCCCAATGTGGGTCCCAAAGGAAATGTGGCTAAATTCTTGCTATTTCACCTCTTTTTTGGAAAAGGGAAAATTTTCCAAGTTTTCCCCACAGCTCCACCCTTCCACTTTTAGTTTTGATGTGGGTCCCAAAGAGAACCATGCTTCCTTTTACACTTTTAACTCCTTTCTCCACAAAAGGAAAATTTTCCAAATTTCCCCAAAATTCCGCACCTCCACCATTGACTGGAGCAAATTTTGACTATTCTCTTTTTAGGCTTCATGGGTCATTTTGATGATTTTAGTCTTTTAAACAACAAGGGGAAAAAAATCCAAGTTTCCCCCAATGGCCCGCCTCCCCGCCTCTTGACTTTTCAAACCGCCACGTGTCTCAATGGCGCATCTTGAGATGGTCCCAAAAGTAGAGACCCTGAATGAGCGCGGGGTCACCACGTGTCCCAGTCCAGAAAAGCCTGCTAAAAAGCTTGAGAGTCCAGTAGAAAGTGCCATGTGTCCAAGGTCCGAGATGGTCTTCTTGAAAATTGAAAAGTATAAGCGGAAAAAGTAGAGTGAGCTTCTTGGAAGCCTCCAAGTGTCCTCCTGGTGCTTCTTCAAACAAAACTCAAAGGCCAGTCCCCAAACATGCACGGTCCCTCCACATGTCTTTATGGCACAACTTCAAGATGGTCCCAAAAGTGGAGACCCTGAATGAGCGTGGGCTCACCATGTGTCCCGAACCTTAGAAAATTTCTTTAAAATTTTAAGTCCCCAGTGAGAGCTAGTGGAAACCTCCACTTGTCCCTCTATCACAATTGTTAAGGTGGGACCCTGAGATAGATCTTCAAATGAGCCATCCCACCACGTGTCCATGGCCCACCAAAACTATATCAGTTGCATGAAAAATTTTTTTCTAAGTTTGGGCAAGGCAATGGAATCCTCCACGTGTCCTCCTGCACAACTCCAAGGCCAAACAAAAAGGTGAGTCTTCAAATGAGCATCATTCCTCCACATGGAAAAGTTTTGGGTTAAAACTTTCCATAAAGTTTTAGAGTGCCCCACCGAGTTGTGTCCAACCAAAAAGGGCCACGTTTCCATTGATGCAGAGATTTAAAATTTGAGAGAGAAACACACCCATCAAGCCATGTAAAAATGTAGGGAAACCATTGTTTGAGCCGGAGATGAAATTTTCTTTAAGGAAAAAGCATTTGGAAATGTTGCAAGGTTCACACATGACCCCCGAGCTATATCTATTCACATTTCTTCAAGTACCTAGGACAAAATGGCAGGGACAACAACACACGACTATGGAAAATGGAAGGGAAGGAACAACCCGAGTTTTACGCCCAATTGACAAACACCTTCAGATGGAAAAGAGGAACAAATCAAAAATTTAGGGCTTTTAAGAGACCTTTGACCAAGGAGGAACCAATCATGGCAACCAAATGGGAAGATAGAGCCTCAAGTACCAACACAAGGAGACAAAAATGTTACAGAGGCCGCAAACTGAGGGATTTTAATGGAAAATTGTAATAGGATAATAGAATAGGTGATGATTGGATGTAAGAGGATAATGTAGAATGGATGAAGGGAGTGGTGATTTAACCTAAGGTGTAGGATGATGGAAGGTGTGATGATGTAATGGAATAATTGGGAATTGAGAAAATTTAAGAGGAAAGAGAGTAAAAAATGACAGACGATAGGACATGATATAGGATGATGAAGAAGTGATGATTTAACTTAGGTGGCATGGCATGATGATGTGTGTGGGTGATGATATAGCCTAGAGCATTGGTCACTAGTCAATGAATGTGGTATGATGACATGTCACATGTAGGTAAGGTCCATTTGATTGGTAAACCCTCGGTAGTCGAGTATGGACCAAAGAACCAATGTGTGTTATAGGGTGATGAGTGCGGTGTGTAGAAAATGACAGCAGTGTAAAAACCAAGTAAGGAGTAGGGTATGTAAATGCATGGTGTAGGAAATGCAGTGTAGAATGTGTAGTATGTGAAATGTAAGAAAGGCACTAATAGGTGTATATAGAAATGGCATATGTAAAGATGATAGATGGAACTAGACCCATATACAATGGAAGCTAGTAGTATATATGTATATGATATAGATGTGTATGATGTAAGATGTGGATATATAGATAAAATGATGATATGATACATAAAGCTATACCCATAGATAATGTGACCTACCATAAATAGAGAAGGTAAGGATGAAATATGAAACTAGACTCATACATAATGATGACTAGTACATGGGTGAAACATGAGGAATGTAGAAGATAATGTAGGATGTAGACTATGATGATATAATGTAATTGTGTAAGGCCTATAATGTAGTGTGTGGGGTTCAGTGTAATGGTAATCCCTCAATATTTGAGTGTGAATTGAAGCACAAGAGTGTGTCATTGGGTAATGAAGGTGTGATAATATGTGATAAAGATGTCAATATGCAAGGGATCAAAGGAAGGAGACATGCAACCATGCTAGAATGAGGATGGAAGGAATGTATAGTGTCTATGCCCCCAAGTGATAATGTGAAAAAGGGGACTATGAAATGCCATCAAGAAAATCATCATTGTCTTGATCAAATCCGACAAGAACTACATTGGAAACTTTATAAGCGATAGAATGAGGTAGATCATATAAAGATGCATTACGATGAAGGAGATAATAATTCATCACATATTATTCATCCGTAAAAAAATTCGTGAGCCATCCATGAGCACACAAAGTGAAATGTTGAAATATTAGAAGAAATGGAGATGGAATATTGAAAGGCATGGAGAAGGAGAATGAGGAATGGAGTGGGTCGAGAGTATGCCACCAATATAATCGAGCCAAGATCTTCAAACGTAAATGGAAACCCATGGGGAGTGCATGTAAAAATATGGTTAAGTGAAAAACCCATAATCCATAAGCCTATTGTAATATGGAAATAACCGTAATAAAGATGGGGTGAATGGAGAGGTGGAAATATGTCATTAAGCATCATGCCAAACCTAGGTAAGAAATCACATGTACAAATAATATCAGAACTAGCGAGATCAAGAGGAATGTGTTCCCAAAATGTCCTATTTATATATAAAGTGCATGTGAAGGGTGGTTACGAGACTACTTCTAGTGGAGAGGTAGATGAAACTACATCGACATTATTAACAGAGCCCTTATATAGGACCATGGCATTAGTGGATGGAGGGTTTTTGAACTAGTACTCACTGGGCCATCAAAGAACAAATGTTTCTTCAAAATAAGAATTTTCCACACCAAGAGGAGTAAAATCAAGATTTTGTAATGTTTCATTAGTGAGTTTACAAACAATAACCTTGTTGTAAGATTTGGCGGAAACATCGGTGTGTGATTCATCTATTTGGGTAGTGCTATCGAGGATGTTCATAGGTGGGGTAGACCATAGAAGTATAGGGTGGTGGGGGTGAAGTACTGTAGGAACAGAAGAGAAAATACGGGGCGAGATAATAGCCAAAGTGTGAGTAGATATAGCAGGAGAAGGAATGATAGGAATAGTAGAGGTGGGTATACTAGATTGGTCGACATCATATTTATCCAGGTTAGCATACAGAATAGGTTGAGGTGGTGGGACATGCATAGAAGTGATAGGGTCAATGTGACAATATTTGAATGGTTCCGGGTCAGCGGTAACAGTATGTTCATAACCATCATGAAGGAATTTGACACATTGATGTATGGTGGAGGGTATAACTTGCATGGCGTGGATCCAAGGCCTACCTAAGAGGAGATTGAATTGAAAAGAAGCATCGAGGATGTAGAATTCAGTAAGAATGGTTTTAGGTCCAACTTGAATATGAAGGGAGATTATGCCTAGGCATGTACGAGTGGAGGAATCATAACCACAAATGAGAGTGGAGTTATGAGAGATGAGACTATCATTGATGCCTAATTGTTGTAAGAGGGAATGGGCACATATATTAATGGCAGACCCATTGTCAATGAGGACACACTTAATACAGGTAGTACTAATGACAACAGTAATGAGAAAGGGTGCACAAGGGTTATTATGGGTGGCAAGTGATATGTATTTGTTTATAAAGGAGATCAACATGGTAAAATACAAAGAGATTGAATGAGATGGAAAAATATTCAGTAGAGTGATCACATTCAACATGAATGGCATGAAGAGTAGCCTCAAGTGTAGCTCAAAATCTGGTGCATTACATAATAAATCGTAAAGGGATATCTTAGCTGGTGTATTTTTAAGTTGGTCAATAATATCATAACCTTTAGGAGTAGATGATGGAGTGGTGGATGTGAAAGGCGGTGGTATGGAAACCGGTGGACCAGTTAGTGGAGTGATACTAGTGCAAAGAGTAGTGACTAATTGATGGATGAGTTAGATGGAGGTGTGAGAAAGTGAGGTGGGTGTTGAGTGTGGACACATATGAAGTCAGCTACGGTAGTAGTATATTGGTGACCTTGGTAGGTGTATAGGTGGGGTAAAGATTGGGCCATGACTTGATAAGGAGGACATGGTAGGAGAAAATAGTGTGGGGACAAAAAATTAGAAGGTACTAGAAAGAATGGTTGGGTTCACAAAATGATTAACAAAAATAAGGATTTTTCTTACATGGCCTAAGGGATATCTAGGGTATTAATGTTAATCTAATTAGGAGGACTAAAACACTATAAATGAACTAAAGCAATATGAAATAAATGTAAATAAAATATTCTAGATGAAATAAAACCCTAATGTGTAAGAGAAGAGTAAGGAAAAGACTCAACTGATAATAGAAAAGACTGTCACACAGTGTCGTAGATCTAGAAATAAAATCTAGAAGTGCAGATGAACCCTCAAAGACCCTGTGAAGGGCAGATATGGACTTTTTGAGATGACACAGCACTCCGGGAGTGTACTAGGCGCATAGGGGCCTATGGTTTGTAATCCGGCGCTCAAAACACTAAAAATGCTAGGAATTTGAATTTGGTATGGTCACTAAGTATCTTTGAGTGTTTCCTATCTGTCATGCTAGATTCATTGGATGAACTGGAGAATGACCCGTAATGCAAGGAGAAGTATCAAACCCTATAAAAATGAAATATGCATATGAATGGGTTAAACTAACCTCAACCGCCAAGCTAGTGGACTTATCACTGAGCATTGCACTACATTACAAGCTCTAATGTAGATCTGTGTGTGGTATCCGTTGTGCCCCTAGAGCTCTAATGCTAGTCACACTTTGTGAAGTAGCGAGAAATAGTAGCTATAGAAATGTAAGTAGCATGTGTGCATGGAATAGAATGGAATCCCTCCCCTATGAAGTGTGTGTGATGCAGATCTCCTAGCTTGAATGCATGCACTATGTGGATAAAAGTGATGCAATGGATGCGCCCTTAGATGAAGTGATAGTAGTGATAAGATGTAATGACCTAGGACCCTTATTATGGTCTTATAACTTTATATTTATAGGGCTCTCAAGCTTAATTTCATAATTAATCCTAAAAAATCTGACTGAGAAGAAGATAAGGATGACCAACAACTAGAAATGACAAAAATAATCCGAAGAGGTTGTGTATAGACCGGGAACTGGAATGGGACTAGGGCACTCAAGGGGGCCCAAGACAAGTCGTGGCACCTGATTTCAGGATATAATGTCGAAAGGTCATGAAATGGGCTGATAGGTATCGAAATATGCGGGAAAGATGAAATAAAAGATGATAAAAAGGTGGCTAAAAGGTGGGATTAATTAGTACTTTGTACACTTGAGAACCTTCTAAATAGTGATATAAGATTGAGCTAAATATTGTCTAATGTGCAATATTTGTGTCTACAATTAGAGGTAGTAAAAAGAGAGAGAGAGAGTTTCATTATTTTATTCCAGGCTTAGTTGTCCTTGTATTATTTGTCCTCATACCTTTAGTTCTCACATACATTAGATGTATGAAACTTTTCTTACATCTCAACATCTCAACAATTTTTTCATCCACTTTTTGATCCAAGACACTTATTTTTCACCTCCATTGGACTTTAGCATTTTGGTCAACACAATCACCTATGGGTGTTATGTGTTGGGTATATATGTATTAAGAACTCAAATAATTAAGAGAAAGGAAGCTATAAATATCCGAGCTTCCATATACTTTGGTCTTATGTGCCAACTTCAAATCTATTCACTTATGTCTTCGTTTTCATTCATCGTGTATCTTTCTTTAGATTAGATAGGAAAATCTTCTTCTTCATTGGATTGCTTGCACTATTTGGTCATCAATATTGATTCTATGGCAAGAACAATATTCCCTTCTCAACTTAATAGTGATTCTCTCAATGTGTGATACTTCTCTAGAGAGATAGATGCATCTGTGACCACCCCCTAGGTGAGCTCTTTAACCCTCTTTGTCATTTTTCATATATTGTTTCATCTCATTTCCTTGTTATGTTATGTTAGTTTAGTGTTGTATTTATCTTGATAGTAGTTAGTATAGTAATCTTAATTATTATTAACTCTTTAGCTTATCTTTACTTTCATTTCAGTCATTTTGTTCATAATTACCCCATTTATCATTGATCTATACCTCTACACATGTAATCCCCAATATTTAATTAGGGTTCCCTCCTTTATCTTCACAAAGCATGCCTTAGAAACCCTAATTTGACCTAGTGTAGGGATTACTACTCTCTAGATATATGACCATAACACTCATTATATCCCCTTTAAAATCTATCCCAGATGCCAATACATTTGCGTATCCTCTTGATACCACGGTAAAATATAAGATTTAGGAGTGAAAGTTAATGAGATACATTCTTCACCCACATACATCACATGTTTTTGGCATCAAACATATCATCTTTGAAATTTATTTCCCCTTTTATAGGCCTATGATCCTTAATTATCTTGTGAGAATCTGGGTGTCTCATGTTTATAGGCATCAAAATCCTTTGATATGACCTTATGCGACGTTGTCAGAATCTTAACTACATTGATGTTGTTTGTGTTTTTCCTACATGTGTTGTTTCTACTAGTTAATTTTGTTACTACTATTATTTCATATTGTTAGCATTGTTTTTTTGCATGTAATGGTTTCCACCATATGCGCAAACAACTTTCCTTTATATGTATAGATTCTCCAAGGTAACCACCTCTTAAATACACTACATATCTTCTAAGATATCATCTTCAATAGTATACACCTATTTATTTTGAGCCACATTCTCAAACATGGTTTTCACACATGCCTCAAAAGAGGGGGCATATATTCAAGTTCATTATACATTTATAATAGATTTAAAAAAATTGGGGGAGGGGGAGTGTAGGTAAAAATAGGGTACACTCACTCATAAATATAATTGCACAAAGTTTTAGAAAATTCAACTTATGTTAAAAACCATACAATTTGATCAAGACCATATGATACGCTCCTCACCATCATATATTTGGGTTTTGGGGAAATTTCAATAAAATATTTCAAATTTTTCTAGTTTTAACCTATACATGATATTTTTGCAAGTTTTCACAGTTCATATCAATAAGAGGAATGAAATAATTTATTCCTTTGTCACACCGATAATCCTGTCTTAGATTCACTGTTAGGAATCCTTTGGGTATGAATCTACTTCCTTGTTTAGTTTTTTTAGCACATTTTCAATTTATTTTAGTACTTCTCTCAATTTATACTCATTATTTTAGGGTACACATTCTCCTCGGTAGTATATTTCCTTATTTATAAATTTGGGTTTAGATATATCTCCAAAGGTGTGTTCTGTGTTGTTATAGAAGGTAACAAAGTATCGAGATCTCTATGGGAAGGATTTCCCATCCTATTACACCGAAAGGGGAAGATATCGAGTTGGTGAAAAAATTTCATTCAATCTTCTTCCTTTTTCTAGGGTGCATTTGTAAATATTTCTGGTTTGTTCTCTTTCACATTTTTGTGTCATGTTACATGCTCCTTAAACCTCCATTTTCCTCAACATTGATTGGGGACTATTTCATCCTTATAGTTCAACAAAAGCACAAAAAAACATGGGTATTATTTCCTTATATCTTTCACTTTATATATATGAAAAAGATAATATTTTCTATTACAATTTCTATTTGAGTTACAATCAATCATCTACCATAGACATTAACCATACTAGATGTGTTATAGGTTTCATCGTGGAGCATGGCAACACCAAGTACAATAACGTAACTACAAACAAAAATTTGAGAAAAGGGCAAAGTTTTTTTACATACATAGGTACATTTTCCTTTATGTAATTTTCAATTTCATACTTAAAGGGGGAAATGTAAACACTCAAATTTGACATTTTTAATTTATAAACATTTCATTTTACTTTGCACTATAGTTATGATAAACAAAACTTCTTCATTACTTGCTAAAACTTTATAAGTTCCATTGTTAAGTTTCAACATATTCCTTGCTCTTGTGTAGAGACCGTAGAGTCTAGATGATGTACCACATGGAA
This sequence comes from Taxus wallichiana var. yunnanensis, assembly GCA_018340775.1. Taxonomy (NCBI): domain Eukaryota; kingdom Viridiplantae; phylum Streptophyta; class Pinopsida; order Cupressales; family Taxaceae; genus Taxus; species Taxus wallichiana. Next base: position 69,482,019 of record CM031240.1, read on the forward strand.
ATAGATAAATTGTATGGTCTTGGAATAACATGTACTCCAAGTGTAAACACTGAAAATAGATGATTTTGGAAATAGATAAATCATGTGCAAAACCCTATATAATTGTGGAAGTTATGTGGTGGATTAATCTATGTTTGATAATTGTAAATATGTTTCAAGATATATTTACTAATTACAAAAGTAGATGTTTTGATTTAATATTTTCTATTAGTTGATTGTTAGATAAAAATATAAAACCATTACTATCCCTTTTTATACAATTCTTCCTAAATATGGAGGTTTAAAATTCAAGTTGATTATTTTGTTTTATGTATTTTATTATTAAAAGTGTGTAATTTAATTTTAACAATAATCTAATCTAAATCTTACATATCAATAATTATTTTTTTATATTTTTTTCTTGAAACATAGCAAAATAAAGAACTTACAAAATTTGATTTATTGATGAATTGGTTAATTATTAAATATTTTGTTAGCAGTAATTAATGTTGAAATGATTGCACTGGGATACATAATCCTAAACATTTGTAGATGAAATGATTGCACTAGGATACATAAAATAAGATAATGAGCGAGTTTATTGTTTTAAAAATATATAATCAAGCAAGATTAATATTCTATCCATTGTGATCAAATAAATGAAGGCTAATAGGAAAATTAATATATTTGAGTGAAAAGTATTATTTTTTTCTTATTGATTGAAATTGTTTCATTTGGGTGTAGGTTTATCAATGAAGGCATATCAAAGGAAACACATACATAATTTAACACACTGGAGGGTGTGATAGGATCATATGTCGCTATCTAAGGTATGCTTAAAAAAATAAAAAATTATATTTAAATTTAAATAATATTATATATATGTTTAATTGAAATTTAGTAATATTTCATTACCAAATTATTTAACAAAAACTGGTTAAATAGACCGCAAATATTTTTGTGGTGATATATTCGAACTATTTGATTTTATAAGTTTTTAATCTGTAACGATAACATTTTTCTTAAGTTTCCATGCATCCCCATAATTTTTTAAGCAGGGATCAACACTCTCCTTTTTAAACTTTTTAAAACAAGAAAAGAAAGAGTTTATACAGAAGATTGTCCCATTTCTGATATATATATATACACACAATTCTACTGTTATATTCCTCAATAAATTCAAACAAACATAATCGTTGAATACTATAGCTAAAACAAATTAACCGTTCTATAAAGACTCAACATTACCGGTCAGCAATATTTTGCATACCGTTTCAACAACGGTTACATGAATTTCATAGCCACAATATCATCTCCATATGCAGCATTTTATTTACGACAATATCATCCATAGATGCGTCATTTATTTTCCACAAGCTGGATCCCCGGGAAATCGGCACCCACAGCAAAGTGGATTACGGCCATAGGTACAACGTTCATTCCCCTTACAATGATTACAGTTCCCCTTTGGAGCACGGTAACAACCACCTGGATTAATACCGTGGCTTTCTGCCATTTATCAAACAAAAAAACTGAATCAGAAAACAATACTTGGTTCAACCCCGCTTTAAAATAAAATCTGTAAAAAAATTGCTCTAAAGAAAATATTCCGTTTGTTGGATCAGCCTATCCATCACGCAGGTTCGCAGTCAACGCGAACCTGCACAAAACTTTGACTAGGGCAGTCCATCCTTGCACTCAGCTGACCTTGAACCCACAATCCCAGTGGCCTATTTCCCATATCCCATCATCACACTGCGCACTCACGTATGAAAGACTACTGCGCTGGTTCTTTTTATAAAAATACAAACAGAAATTTGACGGAATAGGTAACAACGTAATACGTTGTTACCTATTCCGTCAAAACTAACAGCGACATGACAGAAAATACTTTTTACCTTTGTACAAACTTGCGTGAGAGATAGGCCTAGCCAAGTTTGTTCACATCTTGAATCTTTCTTATGGAATAAAAGTTTGTACATTTACTCAGTATTATAATTTTGTTACATGTTTCATCAAAAATATTAATAGAGATATCCACAATCTATGCAAATCAGTATTTATTGTAATAAAACCACATTCAATCAATAAAAAGAAAAGAAATTTCTATACTACAATTAACATTTTAACGAATAAATCATGAAAATATGTTTTAAAAAGGAAAAAAAAAGAAATTCACGGTCACCTATAGTTGCTTCTTGTGCAGCTGCAATGGAGAAGAGCAAGAGCATTGTGAGGAGGATAGTAAGAAATTTCTTTGCCATCTTTCTTTGAACTTCTTCAACAAATTATGAATTCTGATCAGTAAAGTGATGAGAAAAGGAGTGGCTGTTATATAGCTGAATGAATATAACGGTACGCCGTGAATTCTGGCGGCTAGATGAGCCAAATATTCTGTTGTAGGTATTTCTGGCGCTTTTTCTGGTACGAGATAACAGTTAAGGGGTTGACTGGTATCATCTGGACATTTGCCCGAGTCTTCTTCTCAGTCTCACGATGGAACAAAATCATTTTATCAATAAATAGATACCTGAAATAGTGGGTCTTGGGATTTGGCCGTATGGAGCCCGGATACTACAACTCTTATGTAGTAATGATTCGATAAACATATAAGCAGGCCTAGAATTTGACGGTCACCCCTGCCTGTCAAAAGGAAATTTTGTGACGGTTTAGCTTTTTCAGTGGCTGTAAATTCCAAAAAGAATTATAGATATTTCTGTAATCTGTTCATATATATAAAAATAGGTATAACATTTTTAATTTTCAGCGTGTCATTATCACGGTTTCTAAAATTTTTAATTATAACATTGTTAAAATTACGAAAAATGGCCTAGAGCCCTGTCAATTTCCAGGTGCATATAAGTAATATATTTCGCAACATCACCACACACATAGGTATTTGTGGCGGAGTTTTTGTTTTCTTGGGATAAGGTGCACTCTTTTTTATGTTTGGCAAGTTTTGTTTGTTTTTTTAACTAGCAATCCCGCGTGAATTGTGTGATGTGAACACCGAAGGGGAAGTGAATGATGAGATTGATTTTGAGGGACCAAAACATAAAAGAAGGAAGAGGGTTGTAAAAGAGGGGGTTAAAGGGAGGAGAAGGAATTGGGCGAGGATAATGTTGGGAGGGGGAGACGATTTTGTGGAAGCTATTTTTTTTCGAGGAAGATGTGTATCATGCGCATTTTTGTCAATTGTTTGGCAAAGAAGTGGGATACGGCATGCAGGTGGCCTCGTGGCAACCCAGCTTTGGAGATATCATAGAATGCAAGGTTTTTTCAATGAATAGTTTAAAGTGAAGCTTGCATTTTAATGTTCAATGTAGTGTATGATAATGGGTTTTCTTCAGATTTCAAGAATGCGATCAAGGTTTCCACCCACAAACCTTTGTATTGACCCGCATAATAGGTGTGGGACATGATTAAAGAAGTAATGAGTAATAAGAGACATCAAAATAAAAATGAGTTTTCATTACAACTAAGCAAATTGTTACTAGGATATTTAATATTTTAATGAAATTTAAGTAACTTCCATTGAGGTCCTTGATCTTTGTTTTGTTTGAATGCAAATTTTAAAACCTCTGTGGACATTTTCAGGTACATATACTAAACTTCAATGATGATGGTAACATGGTCCCATTTCATCTTTGTGGAATTTCTATCCTTGCAAGGGTTTTGAATGACCATTTCATCCCAATGGGTTTATGTGAAAGTGTTCGGCACTATAGTGAGACACTAAATACAATGGCAACAAATGGCCTTTTTAGTAGGGACGAGGAAAATCTTTTCTGCTTGATTTTAATGTTTTTAAGACCATGTTTTTTCCCAGCTCTATTCTTCAAACAAAAATACTAATTCCCGATTCGTACGAGTACCTACCACCACCGCAATGCAATCTTGTTAGTCCTACAAAGATTATTCTATGCGAGATAGTTAAAGCGAAGCATTTTGTAAGCATCCTCTATCGAGTCAACGGAAAACCTTTCATCGACGCCCAATCCTCTTGTTCATGTTCATCATTTCTAAAAGAAATCGCAAATATGAACACCGTCGGTGAAAAAAGTGATGACGTGGAAGAAACTACTTGCATACTTGTGGGGTTCATATATAGAGAATGCATGAAATGTGTTTCACGAAGGTGATGTCAGTGGAGTAGGGGTAGTGAAATGGAAGGCTGAGATTATTTTGTTCAACGTCCATGTATAGACAACAACAACAACAAAAGCTATATCCGCCCTTGAATTTCTAGCAACCGTTGGCTACTAACCAAGTCTTTCCCTTAGTGAAAACGTCTTTGGTGTAGTAAGATGCCACTAACCACTCAATTTTTTTGTTTAAAGCTTTTCCATTTCATCCAACCACCGAAAAAACTGCAATCTTTGCTTTTTCCATGGACTTAAATATCCCCCAATATTTAGTCAAAGTAAAAATAGATACAACATGTGGAAGTGGAGCAAGATATGGAAATTTGGACACAACTATAAAATTGATGACCTTTTAACATTCAAGATTATGGATGTAATTTCTCTCGAAAAAATTCTCTCTTGCCACAGGAAAGTTTAATTTTTTGACCTTAGCATGGGCCCACAAAGGAAATCAATGTTTAAAGTAGAGTAAATGAAATTCATTAAATCCAATTAGTTGTACCCTTCTACGCTTAAAAAGGATTGAATGGGCATTTCCAATTTCAAGAAAGCAAAGATAAAACACATACGGGTGGATGGTCTTAGGTGGTTCCATTGAGGATGTCATCATACTTTGAACTATGGGCTACCTGAGTCACCTATCGACCACCCCACCCCAAACCCACCTCCGACATGTCTTTGACGTAACTATATATATGATAAGAACTTTGCATATAATAAATGAATAATTTGTAGAAGATAATACAACACAAGATATATGGGGGGCCAAGATGCCCTAATATCAATATATGTAGAATAATACCCTTAAGGTAGGGAAACACCATACAATGCTCCTTAAGGAAGGAGTAACTCCACAATCTCCCAAGATGGGAATCCACTTTGAGGGGGACACCTCCAATATATCTCTACCAAGTAGAATAATCAACTCATACATCCATGACCTCCCTCTCATAATGATACTCACATCCTTTAAATAGGATGGGTAACACCTAATCCCAATGTAGGCTGACCCATTACCCAATATAATTAATTCATATGTGAGCCCATATAACTAACTAAGGGGATGTGTGCCACATGTTGGCATCTCCATCAACCCATATACATTATATTATCATATCCCATGTGAACCCATACATATAACTAAGGGGATGTGTGCCACATGTCGGCATCTCCTTCAACCCATATATATTATATTATCATATCTCAAGGTACATATCATTGCCTCCCTCTTTGACATGTTTCGTCCCCAAAACATAAGAAGAAGCCATATAATGAGTGTGCTTTAAATTATTGCACACTTGTCGCCATGCTCAATCATCCAACCACCCATATGAAATCCTAGGGGGTGATGCTGCTCCAAACCTGATTCCATATTCCCTTGTGCTCATCTGATTCCATCTTGGTCCATATGTGTTCCTCCTCAACATCCATGTATATCCATAATTATTATTCATGTGATTCCATGTCATATAATTATTGTTCCATTGATTCCATGTATAGCCAAAATTATTACTCCTCCAATTCCCTGTATATCCATATAGATTGCTGCCCTTGTGTGTCCTAGCATGTCTCCATGATTTTTTCCTCTCATGATGATGTGGGTGTCTATATGGTGCAACCTTAGTATGCTCAACCTTATCAATATTTTCCTCCACTTTCTTTTCCTCTTCCAACTTGTTTGCTATTTCTTTTTTCTCTTTAGTAGAGAAACTATTTTTACTTTTTCATCCTGTTCTTCATCCTCTCCTTCCGATTCATCCTTATTCTTTTCTTCACCATCTTCAAATTCATCTTCATGATCCAATTTTACATTACTTTTTTCGTTTTGAAGTATGATATCTGCAATGTAATTTTCTTTCTCTTTTACCATAATTTCATGAATTTCTTTTGCACATTAATATTAATTGTTCCCAATGTCTCTAACCAAGGATATTCGAGAACAACATCCATACCATCGATATCTAAAGCATAAAAATTTGAATGTAAAACATATTTATCCATAGAAAGCTTTAAATCTTCAAAACTTGAATATGCTTACCATCCATTTGAGATTCCTTGATATGTTTATTTGCACATGTAGATTGTGAGCTACATCTATATTGATGAAGTTATATTGGGTGCTAGGGTTTATGGAAACAATTACCTTTTTCTTTGAATGCACCCTTCAAACTGAAATATTGAAGCTTCCTTCCTTGGAGATGCACTATCCGGTGTAACAGCTTCATCATCAACATCTTCTTCTTCTTCTTCCTCTTCTTCTTCTTCTACTTCTTCTACTTCTACTTCATCTTCTTCTTCTTTTGTTGCCCATCCGTCTATGAAAACTTGTTCTAGTTCCTCTAAAGACCAATTAGACATTTCCTTTTCTAAGTTAGAAAACCAAATGTGTAGGGCCACTAATCCACAACTTGAATAACCAAATATCTGATGGTTTAGAGAATTTAACCCTAATTTTTTTCCACCATTCTCTTGCATCAATCCTGCCATCTCCAAAAAAAGCTACCATCCCCATGATCCACAAAACTAGGGTTTTAGGAATAGACCCTTTTGATCAAAACTTTTTCTAACCCTTTCGGCTAAAGGTCAGCCAAAAATCAGAAATCACAGAACACAAACCCCAATTTAATTTTTGAGAGTTTCGAAAATGTAAGAAATTCAGGAAAATTCCTCAAATTGCGGCCTGTGGAGCAAAATAGTGAAAAAAATAAAAATGAAATAACTCTGACAAAATAGATCCAAAAATTTTAAATTTCATTGGTATCACCTTTGAATATATTTCCATCAACCCCAAAAATTATTTCTTAATTCATCATTATTCAGAAGATATAGATGAAACAATAGAATTAGGGTTTTAACCCTAAAACAGACACAACTTTTACAGAACAACTCCAAAAATATGAAATTTGGATGGAAGATCACTTGAACTATGTATCCACTCCCCACAAAAATATCTAAAAAATTCAAAGTTGATATCCAAATATAGATGAATCACCAACATTAGGGTTTCATCCCACAAATCACGGATCATGCTCTGATACCACTTGATAAGAACCTCGCATATCATAAATCAATAAATTGAGAAGATAACACAAGAGATATGGGGGAAAATATGCCCTAATATCAATATATGTAGAATAATACCCTTAAGGTAGGGCAACACCATACAATGTTCATTAAGGAAGGAGTAACTCCACAATCTCCCAAGATGAGAATCCACTTCGAGGGGGACACCACCAATATATATATCTCTACCAAGTAGAAGAATCAAATCATATATCCATGATCTCCTCTCATAATGATACTCACATCCTTTAAATAGGATGGGTAACACCTAATCCCAATGTAGGCCGACCCATTACCCAATATAATTAATTCCTATGTGAGCCCATATAACTAACTAAGGGGATGATGTGTCACATGCTCAAGCATCTCCATCAACCCATATATATTATATTATCATATCCACGAGTCACCCGTTAGACCACCCCACCCCAAACCCACCTCCGACATGTCTTTGACGTAATTATATATATTTTTAACTTTTATATTTATGATCAAACAATAATAATTTCATCATTGGCACCAAACGTAAAAAATATTTAAATAGTGCTTGGGAATTCCAAATAGTGATTGCATGTGACCATGATCCGAAATGACTGCAATGGGAATGGATTTACATCTACCGACTCAAAAATTAAACAATATTAATTATAAGATGTAAATTGAAATACCTCAATATGGCATGGAAAAGCACCAATAAAAGCTTACATTTGAAGGAAATGATGAAGATGTGTGTTTAATAGATCATAAGAAATATGCTAACATTCACTTGGTCTCTTTAATTGGATGAAAGAGACTGTAAACACATCATTTAGAATGGAGATATCGAGACTAACAAAGCAACTTCCTACCAATATTTTTTTGCGTAAAGAGGTTAGGCCCACTATAATAAGGTATGACATGCATTTGAAGTGAGACACATAGACAGTGGGGTGCATTTTTATTTATGGATTCAAAACCTCTTCGGCCGAGAGGGTAAAAACTAATAGCGGTAAAAACAAATTACAGAGGGCTAAAATAAAAAATAGAAAAAGTGCCACCTTGTATGCCTTTTTATCAATATTTCCTTGATATGAAAATTATAACAACAAAATTTTAGGGTTTCGTAGATTATATATATTTTAGATTTATCCTCATCATGTACGCCATTATCAATATTTTCTTAATAAGAAAAGTTTAATGTAGGAAATTTAGGATTTGCAGAGTTAGGACACATTTTATATTTGTTTTTAAGGGTATTCGATATAGATATTCCTTAAACTGATAAGATTCTAGTTGAAAAGATATTATATGAATCATATAGCTTTAAAAGTATTGTATATATTGTTTGTTTTTCATGTATTTAATAGCAAAATAAAATTTGAATTGGAAAAATAGACCCATGTCAAACAAACCCACCAATCGGGTTAAGTGCTCTTCAAAACCCAAAGCAGAACATGGAGAGTGACACATCCTAAATGACCTTTCAAACCTATCATTTTCCTTGTATAATAATGTAAGCACTTTTTTTTGAGATCCGAGGCATTAACCACGCTGAAACCCAAGTTAATATTGTAAATTTAGTAGTAATTGGATAGTTGTAGTGAGAATTAAATTAAATAAATAAACATAATGTTATGGGGAACTATGCTAAATGGATCTCTCGCTAATAGCCATCCTAAAATCAACACCATTATGGGTTAAATCAGACCTGCACACAAAGATAAATTTGTAACCCTAATATATCCTCATTTTACTATATACAAATTGATTGATCTAGATCTGTATCTATATCTAAAGTGGGTTCAATTGTCTCTGAGAGGAAACTTCTCCCTCCCACTGTTCTCTTTGTTTTCTGCAGAACAAGAAGAAGATTGAGGATTACCTTAGGCGTTTAGTTGATACCCATTCGTTAAGCTTTAGGAGTGGCTAATATCATCTATCCTATTTATAAATTCTAGAATTAGTGAAGTTAGTTGATTTTTTCTATTGGAGTAGTGCATTGTAAAAGAAAAAGGAACTAGTATAAGCAAAATACATGGCATTTAAACTGTTAACCAGAGATTTTGCATGATATAGGGGCTTGCATGAGAAGCAAGAAGCGGTTGAATTAAATCAGAGACTTCACAATGATGAATGAGACACACATCACAATTTTTCCAAGTAGATAATCCATGTAGGGATGAAAATTAGATGATGAACCATTGATAGGGGAAATGGACCAAATGGTGAGGATCTACTTGTATCGTTGACATGATGATCTAGACTATCCTCACTAAGAAACATCGATCTATAATATCATAAAAATCAATTATAGGTAATATGATCATTACATGGAGGAAAATGAGAGATTTCGATGGTATCTTATTTGTGGAAAATAAAGCACGTATACGTGAAGTTATGGCTGCTGAATATTTTGGCCAACTGGTAAAAAAATCGGGATTGCATGTAATTGACACATGTACACGTGGTCTACCAAGTGGACCAAATAAAATTTTACATGTGGCACAATGGATATGGAGTAAAAATTTGGTCTAAATGCTAGTATTGGACACTCGGTGAAAGAAAGGTGGGCCTTGTTATTTGCTGGTTTGGCGCCCTTAGCCTAGGTTCAACACACTCGATTGTGGAGAGGTACCTTAGCCTCCATTTCTTCATATTAGCATTAAAAGGATTATATATATATATATATATGCTCTTAACTGTAGTTGGAGGATCAATGCGGGATTATGTATATTGCATTGTAAATATTTCTTTGGGACTGACTTGGTGGACAACTGACTTAGCCAACCGAGTCAACTTCGCCACCGAGCCACTTACCCGCTCAACCACTTCAGCTCATTGTTTAACTTCCCACACATATTGCCTAATCAACCTACCTTATCTCCTCAACTACCTTATCTCCTTACCTACGAAGCATCTTATCACTCCAACTCAATGTCTATCTCCACATATCATCATAGTTGATCACATGCCCACACAGCCGCATTGCACATACACGTGGTGCACCAACTTAAAATTTCAACCAGGAAATACAACCACAACCCAAAAATGGCTCTCAAGCCAATTTAAAATTCCCACCACATCCAATTTAAACAAACCCCTCACCTTTTTGTAGAGAATGTGGGACTAAGTCCCTTACATAGAAAAACTAATGTGGATATGGGGTTGAAACCTTTGTGGGCCAAGTAAAAATATATAGGCTTAGTCATTGCATACTGGAGGTGAAACATGTTATAAAAGGTGTTATATTGTATCTTAATAGTATTGTTCAATAGATTGTGTGATTTTTAAAAGGCTTCAGAGAGAGATAGGAGAGAATTTTATAAAAGTGCCAAAGGATACTAGGCTTATTTTTGGTAGAAGATCACAATGAGAAGATCAAAATCATTTAATACTACTTGTAAGTATTATTTTGATAAATTGTTCCATTTAATTGGGACCGGGAGACATAGGCCACAAGTGCCGAAATTTGTTATCACACTTTTAGTCACAACTCTCTCAAATTTTCCCTGTTTTATTCTTTTTTTTTTACAGTGTAGTCACATTCTTTCAATATTAATTAAAAACACAAGAAAATTGAAATGATGATTTTAATTTGGAAAATATTTGTATAAGCAAAACTTTTGTTAAGTGTGAAATTTTTCTTAATATTTTTTATCACATGAAGTAGAATGCTTGAAGTAGATGGGGCAAGAATTCTTACAAGAAACTTGAAATGAAGGCCATGATGAAGTTGGCCCTTGTTACGGGAAGAGTGAAGAATCCACACTAGTTAAAGCCTAGTTCACGGAGATCTATAAATAATTGAAGAGCACTAAGCTCCTTCTCTGGAAAATTCCATTCTAGCTCCTCGCGAAGGAGATCATGCAAGACTTCTAGATCAATATGCACTTTCAGATTTTGTCTATGTTTGCACTGTATGATTCAAATTTTAAAGACAACTATATATTTATGTTACCTATACATATTTATTTTTGACACTCAAGATGGTCATCGATGCAAACTTTTGAACCATTAGATCTTTCCAGAGAGGCTCGGACTATTCCCATTATAATAAATGCCATCGGGATAAAGAAGGGTTTTGTTTATTGGAACGAAGGAAAATTTTAAGGGATTCCCTTAGAAAAAATTGTAGAAATTGTGGCGAATGCCCCTATAACCGATTTCATATTTTTGGCAAATTTCGTGTATCACGTTTAGTAGTTTCAACAAAAATCATAAAACTATAAAAATAGTTCCAAATCGAATGGTGAATCTCCCTAAACCTAGTTATAAATCAAATTTTCTCTCCGTAAAAGTTATAAATTATCTTTGTTTCACTAATGTCACTTGTTGTTTGAACACTAAGAATACTAATAAAATTTTCCAAATATTAATGAGAAAAAAGAGTAGTTTCAATGTTTTTTTAAATTGAAAATTCTTCTATTAATAATAAAATGTTACGATAGTCACAAAACTAAACAATAATGATAAGAAAGTCCCCAATAGAGACCAATATACAAACTAGTTTATTGTTTCAGTGTTTCACATGTTACTATTTTGTTTTTTGCATAATAGAAGAGGGAGCTATTGGCACCATCATCCCGTAAACTTGTTTGTATATATATAATCAAAGTATAAATCAAAGTCATATAAGTGTAGTACTTGAAGTTACAAAATATATACTGTAGGAGGAAACAACAGTCTTGACATACAACTTACAAATCAATAAAATAGATATACATTATACAGCTATATATAATAGTATTCTTTCTCGTAGTTCCATACGAGAAAGAGAACCTAATATTGGTGTAGAGCCAAAGAGTAGTCTCCATTTTCTCTCAAGAAATTCCTTGTAATCATCAATGGCCTAAAATAGATATATAATTTGACTTATGCAGAAGCAAACATCCCTTTTTAATCAAATTTATCCGGGATGGAGGATGGCCAATTAAAGTATTTAGAATCTTAGCCTTCCCTTCGAGCATGGCCAACGAGTCTTGCATCATAGTGGAAGGATTTTCTTCCTCTTAACAAAAATAATGATGACTTAGACTTATCCCTCGAGCCCAATGTCACATTCAAAGTTCTCTATTTGACGAACTTGCACACCTTTCACTCGAATCTTCATAATTTCTTGAGAATCGGGAAACAAATTTTGTCAGAGAATATACAAAAAGGCTTGCACCTCGTACCCTCATAACATTTCGGTGGAATTATTTATAGATAGACTCTAGGCTATCCTTGGATGTAAAATATCCTTCGGGAAAAATATTTTGAGAAAGGAATTGATATATTTAAAAAATTTGGCAAAATAATTTTCCGATGAGAAAAACTAGCTGATTTTAACCAACGCTTTGGGACTAGGTCCCTCCACTTAAACATGAAGCTTTGTTATTATATGTTAACTAAAATCAAATATGTTATTGGCCTAGAGCCCAGGATTCAACATGCACACTCCATTACACCTACGAAAATGCTTGCAATCTTGTGCAAGGGAGGAATTTTCTAAGAAGGTGGGTAAGTATGAGGGAGAAATTAAGAGTGGGATTAATGTGCAAGTGGAAAAGTAGGAAGATTAATCTGAGATAGAAACACACATAATTATGGAAGAATAACAACTTTGTTAATAATATCAAGACAAGATAAAACTATGAACATAAAATTTTACTTATTCACTCATCCAGAAAGGCAGAAACTCATTTATTTATTTACATTCTCACAAAGTTGTACAATGCAAGAGAAAGAGGAAAACATATAGAGAGAAATAGAAGAACTTTCTATTTTTTTCTTATTCTTGGTAGCTATCTACTTAGAACTTACAAAATTCTTAACCCTTTGGAGTGAGAAATTCATTACAATTTATAATTTTTAGAAGAGACTCTTCACTTACCCCCACATATCTTTTCACTTGTCTTTTACAACATGTGACTCTGGATATTTCTAGGAAATAAATTAAGTCCCCTTTTTATTAATTGAGGAAAAATTACTACAATTTTGACTATAACCACATCAATGAAAAATAAAAAATTGAATAAGACGAAAATAAAAATTGCAACCTCCCAATGAAGAATTAGAACATTAAGTAAGAGAGGAGGGGGAGTGAAAAGAGAAATAAGATATCTACTTAATTAAAACAAGATGATTCCATTGATGGAGACCTGTTTGCCAATGGAATTTTGGAAACCTCCTCGAGAGAACTATTAATGCCTTATAAAATTTTGATTGTATCATACTACCTTAGGTTCAAATTTATCACTTGTGGGATGTGGGCAAAACTAAAAGACTTGATCTAATTTTTAGAGAGGGAGTTGATGTTCTTCCACTCCATGAACCAAGATTGGTGATCTCTCCGATTGTTTGATATGAAAAGTCTTATCTATGAGAGATAATCCAACGTGTCTTTGTTGAAGGAAAAGGGATCTCCAGCCTCTTTCCTAACCAGATCTTCGAATGGATTTAACAGATCATCCACCGAAGTGTCTTCACTCACTGCTAGAACTCCAAGAGTTTGTACCTTGACATTGACATCCTCCTTGCATCTTTGCAATGTGTTCCTCATATGTATATAAATCACCTATATCATGGTTTATTATTTCATAATGAGAAACTATATTCCTTTCCCATACTTGAGACAAGTCATCGATGCATAAGATAATACTTCCTTTTCACTCAGGAGGGATGAATTTACCATGCCCATCTCAATAACTAGTTGATGTACATCTAGTCCTAATGTTCCATTTCTACCATAACCTTTTTCTAGTCATACTTACTTTCACAACTTTTGCACTCATATACTTGAACAAGGCAATGATCTTGGGAAACAACATCTTACCCTTTTCGAGGATCTTGTTCACCCATTTTTCATTTGCTCTACCTTTCATGGGGAAGCCTTGTGTTTTTCTCGATAGAATTTTGGTCAAAGCTACGATGGGAGTAACTTCCTTGGTCATGAGAGAAGTGGCAACATTCATGTCCAAGAATGTTTGTATGTATGAAGTGAGGTGCCTTATCCGATCTTATTCTTGATCAAGTTTATCTTTTTAATCTTGGTTTCTCATGAGAAGTAAAGTGGAAGAATCCTAAAATAGATGAGAATATCCCTCGTGTTTCGCTGGTCCAAGGGCAATAGTCATGATCTCGTATTTTGATGGGGCCATCTCAATGATAGGCTTGATAATTGAAAATTAGGATCACCTTTGCATGTTGGATCGTGTATGTCTCTCCCTAATCATATCCTCTACCCATGACAATGTTTTTTTACTTCAAGGTCATTGTTGGGCATGATGGTCATTTCTTGTTCCGGTTGAGAAGGTGGATCTTGGGCTAGTTGAAAAAGTGCGGTTGTGGAGGAAGAGATGATTTGAGTTATTCAAAGAATTTGAGGTGAGGAGTTTCAACCTCATATTTTTCCAAGTCCTATTGATTCTATTGATCTTCCTTGGCCTTCTTGTGTGTCCTCTTGTAGTGTGTTTACTCATATTCCATTGATTTTCTCTTTTGAATCCTTTCAGAGTGGGTGGAACGAGAAGCCTTCTTAGTTTCCTTTAAAGAGAAGAGAGTAGGTGACTATTTCTTAATAGAATGATTACCTCCTAGCTCAATGAAAATTGCCTTATTGTTTTTGAAATAATATCTGATCCCTGAATCACTTCCTCCTTCCTTTCTTAGATATCTCCCATTTCCCCGATCCTCTAAGAAACTTGTGGAAAAGGTGAAGCTTTCACACTTTGGATACTCATGGTCGTACAACTCTATTCCATCATCATCAATGCCTTCTTTGAACCAATAAAATCCAAACTTCCTCATTTTATCTATTATCATCCTCATGTGATCTCTTTTCCTAACTTAGAAAATATTAGAACAGTTCACCCAATAGTTATGAATTCACAACACATGGTGCAAATAGGGGATGTGGAACATATCGGGAGTGCTCCGGATGTCAAAGTTAGCCCTAAAAGTATAGGAATAAATATTCAACTGAGAGAAAGAGGATTCCAAATTTGATGCATCAATGAGAGACTTGTAAGAGAAAATTCCCAAAGATATGGGGAAAGAAATACCTTTCTTCTTCCTACTCTTGAGTTTTCCGTTGACATGGACAAGTTGTCTACAAAGCTCAAACATGAAAATATTATCTACGAGGTATCTTGGAAGATTTCATGGAGTGAGGTAGAATATAGATACCGGATGTATGATAAAGTTGAGAATTGTATGAAGAAGGATTTGTATCTTTGAATCTATGCGTAAATATGAGAGGACAATTTCAATTACGGATTTCCCTCAAGAAATATCACAAAATACATGTTGAAGGTATCATTCACCTATGGAAAGTAATTATTAGTTGCTTTCGGGGTTATCTATGGATATATCTCATAGGAAGGAGCATTCGGGAGTTGTTCAATGTGGGATTCAAACCCACGAAATATCTCAGATCGGCAAGAGCATACACTAGGTATGATGTGAAGGTTTCTTACCATATCCATGACATTAATGCTTCATTTGAGGATCTTTTTGTTAACCATTTATTCAATGTGAGTGGACTCCTTTCCTGTGAGGCCGTGGAAAATCCAACTTTTATGTTTTCCTTTTGCGTGAGGAGATGGGAGTCGGTGGAGTCCCATTCTTTTTCTTCATCTGGATCTCTTTTGGATCCTTTATTCAATGCGAGTGGTTGTGAGGCCGTGGAAAATCCCGTTTTTTCCTTCTTTGGCACCTCTCCCAAACTATCATTTCCTTTGTCTGCGTGGGCATTTTATTTTCTTTCTCCTGGCACGTTTTCTTGCCCTTGGTTGCTGCGTGAGTCTGGTTTGATGTGGGTGTAGATGAAGCTACAAGATAGTGTAGCAGGCTTGTTACCTCCATTTTCTTGGGCGCTGCGAGGAGTGTTCTGGTTGCACGCGACCACAGTCGTGACCAGTTGTTGCAAAATCTTGCAGCTGTAGTAGAAGCCTTTTTGAGCGCTCCAACAAGCAGGTGGTCCAACTTTGTTGTTATTCTATTCAAAGCATCAATCGCAAATTGATTCCAGATATTTGTCCTCAAATTCAAGATTCAAGATATTTGTTTCAAAATCGATTAAGTGACAGTGAGAGTGTTACCAGGAGACCCGATGAAATTTATTACAGAGATTCTCTATCGGTTTCTTACTTGTCTTACGATGTAACTCATGGAAGAGAATCTCATAGGCGTGGATCTGTTTCATTTTAGTATATTCATGAAGCACGATTTGCTTGCTATTATATGAGCTTCTTCATCGAGTCACTAAGTAGGCAGGCTCTCATGGCGAGGGGTGAAAGGAAAGAGAGGGTGCAGGAAGGAGATCGATGAAGGATAGAGGAGTTAAAAAGAAACTCGGATGTAGTTGGTTTAAAGGCAATAAAATGGTGCATGCTTTTGTGTAGGTGACAGATCACACCCACAGGCATGGGAGATCTATGCAGTGTTGGAGAAAATGTCTTGGGAGCTGTAAGGTGTGTTCTTGTTGGGGATCCAAAGCACCTGCTGCAGCAGTAAATAGCCAGGCAACGGGCATGCTACAGTTTGGTAGAAGCCTTCGTGAGCGCCTCCAGCCAGGCAGGTCGTCCAATTATGTTGTCATCTGTTCAGATCAACTGCATCCTCAAATTCGGGATTCTCCTTCAAGTGATTGCAGGGCATGAATCAGATGTCATATTGCAAGCAGGGCATAAATCTGCTTTGGAACCAGAAAAGATGGAACTTGACACCCAAAAAGGAACACATGGAACATGTTGACTCTGTCCAAAAGAGTCCTTTGGGAGTGCTACAGAGTTCTGAGGTTTTGTACCATGATGGAATGGAAGGTGCAGCAGATGACTCTGAAACCACACACACTGTTCACGGGTTGAATGAGAGCAGCTTGATATAAGTGCACCAAAAGCCCTGGATTCCTCTGCGTGTTTTCAGAAGCCTGGACTTGGAGATGAGGCAGAAGCAAAGCCAGAAAATTCATTGGACAAAGATGAAATGATGATATCGAGTCTCTGTGGCACAAGCATGGTGGAGAAACACTCTATTATATTAAGTTCAAAAGAGCCTTCTAGCAGATGTTGACTGCCACACTGCAACCAAGTTTATCTCCAAGATTATATTGCTAGAGAAATTGTTGTGGGTAATGCAATCCAGCTCTCTCATCTTAAACAATGACAATGTTCTTATGGAGATTATTGGTGCTGCTAAGTGAAGCAAGCTGTAAGCAATGGGCTGCACATTTGCACTATAACAAGGTGCATCATATGAAACTTGCAGCGATAAGAAGGAATCAGACTTTATTTTCACTTTCAAAAAAGTATTCTTTTCTGAGTGTTAAGAGGACTGGACTATGTTGTTTACTTCATCAAATCTGATGTATGGTATGCATCTCTGGGATGAAAAGCAAGAAGAAGAGTAGGTGGAGATTGGGAAAAGTAGGAGAGTACTGCTTGAAGGAAATGGAAAGCTACTTGGGCAGAGCAGGAAATGTGAGAAAGAGCCTGCAGTAAATCCAATGCTAGGAGACTACGAGGAGAGCATCTCTTGATATTTCTTTTCTCCAACTTTGTCATTCTGTATGGTCTTTTTCTCTGGATTAATTGGGTTGTCTTATGGCCAAGGGCATCGTGCTTTTATTCATCACAGACTTTTTCAAGGAGTACTTGGTTGATAACAGCCTTGATGATCTCATAGGACTGCTGAAGCGAGGGAAGATGGAAGACAATCTCCTCGAGTTGTTTCCAGTGTAGAAGCGTACTACGAGGTGGTGTGAGGTGGATTTGTGAAAGGACTCAACTGTTAAATTTTCTGCCCCATCTGTCTATCCAGTTATCACTTTTGGCCCTTTGACATCGCCAGCAGCAGTACTCACATCCTTGTCTCATGCTATTGTTTTTTATGCTGGCCCGTGTGGAGTCATGTAGATGACTGTTGAAGCTGGAGAAACAGGCAAGATATTTCTACACCTTTCTACTGTTATTTTATTTAAAATTATTGTGAAATCGAACCACTTTTCCTTGCATTGATTTGTCAGTTGGATGTCATGATGGGAGATTTCCCCTTTCTGCTTGTTTCTTCTTGTTTTAGCTTTTATCGTTGATAGTATGTGGGTCGAAAGGATGCGTGTGCCCTCTCCTTTGAATGTTATGTTTCTCTTACTCGAATGATAGAACTTCATCTGTTTGTTTATGTATTAATTCTTCTCTGTGATTGAGTTGCAAGTTGTTATGTTGATTAACTAGTATTTTCGATATCATGGAAGTAAGTTTACGATAACTATGAAGCTCCTCCCTAGCACCCAAGTTGTCTTTTGACATTTTTTTGTTAGCCCTTCGCAAGTCCCTTTGATAACCTTTTGGCATCGAGAAAGAAAGGTTGTAGGATTGTGTGAGCAATGCGTGGGCTAGCCTTGACTTAGAGTTTGGTATTAAACTTTTAGAATGAAAAGGTTTGTGTGCGATGTGTGTTTTTCCGTCTCGCGTGTTTAGACTCTTATACTATCTTTCATCTTGTTTCTAGGCTTTTAAGGCCATCCTCAAGAAGTACCTTGACCATCCCTATCAACTTGAACCATAACTAGCTTTTCGGATCAACTAAGCTCGAGGTTTCATTGTGCGAATCTAGTACCTCGTTGACACTAGAATAGTTTTGGTCTAATCCCCTCTCAGAATTATTGCTGATGGCGCTCTTCTATTTTTCCTAACTTGCATTATTTTCTCCCTTGTAATGTTAACGCTATTAATTAATATTGGTCGGTTTTTATGCACGTAATTACCGTAATAGTTTGTGATGGAGATTTCCTTAAATGTGATTAACCTTCGGGAAAAACTCAGCTTTCGTGTGATAATCTTATGAATTCATAGCGGAAGGTTTTGTTTTGATAAAGTCACTTAGAAATTATGTTTGTATCTATTTGTGCGACGGTTGACTGTGTTACCAAGGGTTGCCGTAAAATATGGTTGTTTTGGGATATGGGTAATTTATTTTAAATTAACCAAACATTAGTATTGTAGTGGAGGTTTGCAAATCCTTAGTGTTATAAAATTTGTTGATGACATTATTGTATACTCTTGTGTGACGGAACCCCCTTCTTCTCTCGCATGCTTGCTACTAGCCTGTAAGACTTTGACCCTTCTTGGATGATTGGAAAATCTTGTAGTTAATGGTCAAAACTAGTATACCTTGCCTTCGCTTCGAAACTTATGTTGTGTGTATACTCTATTTGATTTCGGTTTGAAACTCAATTATACATGACTTTTAGTGTTAATTGTTGAAACCCGTGGTTCCCCTTTCTTGGGCCGATCAACTCTTGTTCTTTTAGAAATATATTATTTTAGTCTATGCGTTTGGTACCTTTGATAAATTTTCTAGATGGTTGGGTATATATATCAAATCTCAATCTTGTAATTATTTTTAATTACTTACTTGATGGGAATTTGTTTTTTGCTAGATTGTTTGTTTTTCTCCTTATAGGGCCAAGGGCCATTCTCATATGATTATTACTTTCGTTGCTTTTGCTCCTAACTGAAGTACAAGGTCTTCTCCTTCTTTGATTGGCATGATGAAGACTTTATTATAACTTGATGTGTTAATAGTGTTTAGAGGTTTGAACCAATTCTTGTAATAAAGTGCTTCCTTTTCGTGATATTGTTAGATAATAGTTATGGTGGTTTTGTGTAGCCTTATCTTGCTCAGTTCTCGTGAACTGACTCTTGTAGAAAATTTCTTTGCAGATGGATTTTGCGTGTAGATGAGGGATAGATTTGTAGACTTTTGTCATCAACCTCAGTTGAGAAGTTCCTTTGCTCGAAACCTTTTTTATGTTGTTCAACTGTTGTTAACGTCCAGTGGAAAGTTTAAAAGAGGATTAATGTCTTAGTATAATGTATTGTGGACTTTGTCATCTGAACTTTGGAAACCTTGTATTGTTTGACCATCATTGAAATTATAAGAAAATTTGGTTATTGTGGTTGAGTGACTTGTGGAGTATCAGTATTTTAAGAAATGATGTAATCTTGTTTTGTTCTCGTAAATGAGTGTTGCTTCAACTTTGCCTTGAGAATAAATTCTGAGTTAAACCTTGCCATGACTTAGTAATAAAGTGTCATAAGTAAACTAACATGGGATTGTTTAATACTTCAGGAAGTTAAATTAAAAGTTGTATTCAAATAAAGTAACGTAGGGGTCACCAACTTGAGAGCAAGAAATTCTTTAAGTAATCAAGGGCAAGACTATCATTGCAAGTAACATTATATAACTTGATACCCCTAGCTACACTAATGAACACTATCCCTTTCATGGTGGAATTCTTAAATGAACTTAAAGGAAATCTATGGTTAGTTCTGGAAGATAATAAGATTTAATAAACAGGAGAAAACAATTTTGAAACCACACAATCTATCTCTCAGCCATTTGGAAAGTAAATTCTTTTACTCCTTGTTAATACTTTTAGCGAAGCCTAAGTAAAGTTGTTGTTAATTCTGGTTAAGAGCCCTAGCTTCAATTTAATACTGGCAATAACTAATGAGGTCCTAAAAATGTTTCATCTCGACCTTCTCCCTCTAACCCTTTTTCAAAGGCACCTATATCTCTTCTCTTAAGTGTGTTGAACTTAAAACCATGTTGTCTTGTGAGCAAGAACGAATCTTAGTAGCGTTAGTGGTGAGCAGATGGCCTTGTGGAATTTAAATACTCCTTTTTCTTGATAAACGAATTAAGCAAATAAAGGTCATAATAGAGAAGATTTAAAGATAATTACTCTGTGTCAAAAGAATAAACTTAGCTTGGTAAGATGAATTGTATGAATCATATCTTGAGCCTCCTTGAAAACGTAAGCTAAGAATTGCAAGATATCTTATTAAAATAAATAACCCTCAAGAATAACTCTTTGTGGTTGGCCCTAACTGTAAGTGTGTTCTGTGATTGGACTTCTATGTTGTCTTGTCAAAAAGAAAAGTAAATTGTCCTTGATATGTGTGAACGTTTCCGTGCTGCCTTTATGGCCATCCTTGTATCAAGTTGTTCACAGTGTTAGTTGTATACTTGGTGACGACATGTTGCGTCATGTTATGTGTCAAGCAAGTAAAAAAAAAAAAATTATCCTGTATTTCACTGTGTTGTTCGTGTGTGGATTTTTTGGGTCGTTACACTTTGGTATCAGAGCATAGGTTCATGCTCTCGAACCTATGGGCCGGATTGGTGTTATATGATGATGTTACATGGTGGTGGTGGTGTTACATGATGATACTGCATGATGATGATGATGTTGCATGATGGTGGTAGATATTGGAAGAGTAATGTGCTTTAAACGTGATGTGATTATTGTCGTAATTGTGATATTGTGAACGCACGTGATGTGTATGTCACTTAGTGCGTGTTTGTGATCATGTTGATATGTTGGGGATGGGAGTATTCTCTCTCCTTCTTGTGGATTCTATGAAGAATTCACGTGTGAATTATTGTTTGTGATGTGTGAAAAGAATTATAATGTGGATGACGTAGTGTTGGAGCATTGTGGCATATTGTGATATGTGGGTGTATCAATGTGTTGTATGACTAGATTGATGTTAAAAGAAATGAGTTGTATCATGATGTTTTTACCATGTTTTGAAGAAATGTGTGTACCACCTTGTTATGTAGCAATGGATGTTATGTTGTGATGTACTATGTTCATCGTATGTATGATTTGTGCAAATATGTAATGCTTCATGTTGTGATTTGGGGTCATACGGTGAGTGTATGAACCCTATCGTATGGTGATTGCACTTTGGGTGCAGAATGTGGTAAAGTGATGTGTTACACTCAGTGAATGTATGATCGTGATCTACCCTGTATATGTACCATATGTAAGACGTTATGGTAGTTATGTGTGTGCCACCGTTATGTTAGTGATGTTGTTGTATGTTATGTTGTGAACCTTACGCTAACCGATCCTGAGGGAAATCGGTAGAAGTGTATGTTGAGAGTGAGGAATGGTGTACCATGGGTCAATAACTCGAGTCAAAACTCGGTTTAGTAGATAACATGTGATTCTTTCCTCTCTCCCTATGTGGTTGTATGTATGCAACCTAAGTGCAACTATGACTATGTTTAGCCTTGTCGAAGTGGTGGCGGGATGATTCAGATGGAGGTGATGACAGTTGTATTATTGATATGTATTTTATGAGCTGAGGCTCGATGTTCCGAGTGCTAGCAACTCGTTGAGTACCCCTTTGGTGGCTAGATAAGGCCACACAGTTATCGTAATGTGACATTATTATAAGTTGATTTTATTTGTAAATTGAGCTTTTTACTTTATTTTGTAAGGACCAGCAACTTTTCTTGATTGCCATGCTTTACAATTTTGGGCATTTCCTTGGTTTGTGGCACTAACATGGGGATTTTGATACTAACTATGGCTATTTGGCCATTTATTTTGCTTGATTTTGGGTCTTCTTTTAAATTTGGAATTTTTACCGCCTTGCCCAAGGCTTGTACTTTGCCACTTGGCACTTTGATTGGATTGTTGTGTTGGTTCTATTGTCGTGATGTGTGGAATAGGGTCATAGGATGCACCATGGATTGGTTGGACCTATGGACCCGCTTCGTTGTATGGGGGTACGCCCCAAGGAGTACATATAACTAGCGGGTTGTTGAACCACGCGTTATTATGTCACTTGGGTTAGGAGTGTTCGAACTCTATGTGTCTTGGACCATAGGGTCAACCGGCCTCCTTGAGGGAGGCATAAGAGTTTGAGGGAGGCATAAGAGACTTGAGGGAGGCATAAGAGTTTGAGGGAGGCATAAGAGTTTGAGGGAGGCATAAGAGACTTGAGGGAGGCATAAGAGACTTGAGGGAGGCATAAGAGTTTGAGGGAGGCATATGATATTTGTGTGTATGGTTGATGTTTTGGGATATATGTTGAGTTATTGTGATGTTTGGTAGTGGTCTTTTGATGTATGTGTTACTCATGTCAGATGGATATGTGTTGTGATGTTGTGGATATGTCATTGATTCCCTTGTGGACACTATGTACCTGTAGCATGGTTTGGTGTTATGTGAATTTTTTTTTCATTGATGCAAATTGAGGAAATGTCTGGTGGATTGTAGTACTCTTTTGTTTGAGTATTTTGGTATGTCAGTCATTGATGTGTGTCGAGTACTATGTTATGTGGAGTGTGCCTATTCCTATTCCGTATTTGAGTAACCTTTTTGTGGTGTAATACAATCTTGAAGTATATACTTGTGTGCTTGTGAATCTGTAGGGTCTTGTGAACCTGATAGGGTGTTGTGTTAGCAGTTCATGTTGGGCACCCACAATAAGGAATAAACCAAAACTCTTCAATGATGAAATTTTAAAAGAAATTAAACTAAGAATAATGCTAATGGAAAGAGACTAATGAAATGATGAACAAGAAAGAACTGCCAATCTTCACAGAACATTGAAAGTTAAAATTTCTACCAAATGTTCCTAAGGCTACCCTGTGGCCGTGCTTTAATCAACTAAAATTTTAAACCATAAAGTGTACTTTCTCCTTACCTGTTCTTGGTTGCGAACCATTTCTTTTCCTGTTGTGTTATGTCGCATCGAGGACGATGCTTTCTTAAGGGGAGGAGAATGTAATGCCCCACTGGGCATCGGACTCTTCTTTTCTACCTGCCCTCCTGCCACCTTGGCCTCCCCATAAGACCAAATAAAACCTATGTTTATGATCACTTTTGGGAGTTTGTGGTAATTTTTGCTTGTCCTTGCGTGAGGAGATAGGAGTCGGTGGAGTCATTTTCTTTTTCAAGATTTTCTTTTTGATTTTTTTGGATCCTTTATTAGATGCGAGTGGAATTGAGGCCATGAAAATCCCTTTTCCTTTATTGGTATAACACTTGTTCCATTTCACCTTCTTGTCATTCTTACAGTTTGTGGGTTATTTTATTTTCTTTCTTCTGGCACATTCTTTTTCTTGTTGATGTGATTGATTTTGAGGAGGAGTGGGATTTTTGAATTGTTTCTTATGATAGATGGCATGGAGCTTTTGAAGTGTTTATCTACCTTTTTTACCCTTTTTCTTTTGAAGTTCGTGAAGTCACTTGAGTGTGAAAGTCATGAGTGCGATGCACAGCGAAGCGTCACGTGTGTTGTGTGTGAATTGTTGAAATCTCAGAGTGCAGTTTTAGAGTAGAATCCTTTTCCAGCGCTTTGACAACAGGCCCATGGGTGGTCCAACTTTGTTGTTATCTGATTCAAAGATCGATTTGCATCCTCAAATTCAAGATTCTCCTTCAAGATATTTGTTTCAAAAAAATCGATTAAGTGAGTGAATGAGAGTGTTGAAGTAATTTTCCGATGAAATTTATTTACAGAGATTCTCTATCATTTCTTACTTTTCTTATTGATGTAACTCATGGAAGAGAATCTCATGGAGGCGTGGATTTCTTTTCATTTTAGTATATTCATGAAGCATGATTTGCTTGCTATTTATGAGCTTTTTCATTGAGTCACTAAGTAGGTCGAAGTGCTCTCATGGCGAGGGGTGAAAGGAAAGAGAGTATTGTTATCAGAAGGAGATCGATGAAGGATAGAGAGTTAAAAAGAAACTTGGATGTAGTTGGTTTAAAGGCAATAAAATGGTGCATTGCTTTTGTGTGTATGGAGGTGATGATCACACCCATGGCACATGGGAGATCTATAGAATGTTGGAGAAAATGTCTTGGGAGGTAGTCAAAACACAATGTTCTTTGTTATGATCCATTGAACAGTCATGAATGCTCCGTTGCATAAATAGCGAAGCAATTTGGGCATGCTTTGATTTTTGTAGAAGCCTGAAGTGAGTGAGCCCAAACAGCAGGTCGTCCAATTATGTTGTCATTGTCTTCAAGATCATGAAATGCATCCTCAAATTCGGGATTCTCCTTGGGATCAATGAAATTGATTAGATGCTTTCGAAGCATGAATGAGGATGTCATATAATATTGCAGTCAGGGCATAAATCTTTGCTGGAGCTGGGAACTGGCAAAAGATGGAACTTGACACCAAAAAGGAACACATGGAACATGTTGACTCATCCCAAAAAAGAGTCCTTTGGGAGTGCTACAGAGTTTCGAGGTTTTGTACCATGATGGAATGGAAGTGTGAATGAGATGACTGACTAAAACACACACACTTTGTTCACGGGTTGAATGAGAGTAGCATAGATATAAGTGCACCAAAAGCCTGGATTCCTCTGCGTTTTTGAAGAAGCCTGGACTTGGAGATGAAGAGAAAAAGCAAAAAAATTCATTGACAAAGATGAAATGATGATATCGAGTCTCTCTGTGGCACAAGCATGGTGGAGAAACACTCTATTATATTAAGTTCAAAAGAGCCTTCTAGCAGATGTTGACTTGCCACACTTGCAACCAAGTTTATCTCCAAGATTATATTGCTAGAATTTGTGGGTAATGCAATCCAAGCTCTCTCATCTTAAACAATGACAATGTTCTTATGGAGATTATTGGTGGTGCTGCTAAGTGAAGCAAGTTGTAAGCAATGGGCTGCACATTTGCACTATAACAAGGTGCATGCAAATATGAAACTTGCAGCGATAAGAAGGAATCGAGACTTTATTTTCACTTAAAAAAAAAGTATTCTTTTTCGAGTGTTAAGAGGACTGGACTATCTTGTTTACTTCATCAAATCTGATGTATGGTATGCATCTGATGGGATGAAAAGCAAGAAGAAGAGTAGGTGGAGATTGGGAAAAAGGAGAGTCTTGCTTGAAGGAAATGGAAAGCTACTTGGGAGAGAGCAGGAAATGTGAGAAAGAGCCTACAGTAAATCCAATGCTAGGAGACTACGAGGAGAGCATCTCTTGATATTTCTTTTCTCCAACTTTGTCATTCTGTATGGTCTTTTTCTCTGGATTAATTGGGTTGTCTTATGGCCAAGGGCATCGTGCTTTTATTCGTCACAGACTTTTTCAAGGAGTACTTGGTTGATAATAGCCTTGATGATCTCATAGGACTGCTGAAGCGAGGGAAGATGGAAGACAATCTCCTCGAGTTGTTTCCAGTGCAGAAGCGTACTACGAGGTGGTGTGAGGTGGTTTTGTGAAAGGACTCAACTGTTAAATTTTCTGCCCCATCTGTCTATCCAGTTATCACATTTGGCCCTTTGACATCGCCAGCAGCAGTACTCACATCCTTGTCTCATGCTATTGTTTTTATGCTGGCCCGTGTGGAGTCTGTACGACCTGTTGAAGCTGGAGAAACAGGCAAGATATTTCTACACTTTTCTACTGTTATTTTATTTAAAAATATTGTGAAATCGAACCACTTTTCCTTGCATTGATTTGTCAGTTGGATGTCATGATGGGAGATTTCCCTTTTTGCTTGTTTCTTCTTGTTTTAGCTTTTATCGTTGATAGTATGTGGGTCGAAAGGATGCGTGTGCCCTCTCCTCTGAATGTTATGTTTCTCTTACTCGAATGATAGACCTTCATCTGTTTGTTTATGTATTAATTCTTCTCTGCGATTGAGTTGCAAGTTGTTATGTTGATTAACTAGTATTTTCGATATCATGGAAGTAAGTTTACGATAACTATGAGCCCCCTCCTCCCTAGCACCCAAGTTGTCTTTTGACGTTTTTGTTAGCTCCTTCGCAAGTCCCTTTGATAACCTTTTGGCATCGAGAAAGAAAGGTTGTAGGATTGTGTGATCAATGCTTGGGGCTAGCCAGCTTGAGTTTTGGTATTAAACTGTTAGAATGAAAAGGTTTGTGTGCGATGTGTTTTCCGTATCGCGTGTTTAGACTCTTATATTATCTTTCATCTTGTTTCTAGGCTTTTAAGGCCATCCTCAAGAAGTACCTTGACCATCCCTATCAACTTGAACCATAACTAGCTTTTCGGATCAACTAAGCTCGAGGTTTCATTGTGCGAATCCAGTACCTCGTTGACACTAGAATAGTTTGGTCTAATCCCCCTCTCAGAATTATTGCTGATGGCGCTCTTCTATTTTCCTAACTTGCATTATTTTCTCCCTTGTAATGTTAACGCTATTAATTAATATTGGTCGTTTTTTATGCACGTAATTACCGTAATAGTTTGTGATGGAAATTTCCTTAAATGTGATTAATCTTCGGGAAAAACTCAGCTTTCATTTGATAATCTTATGGATTCATAGCGGAAGGTTTTGTTTTGATAATGTCACTTAGAAATTATGTTTGTATCTATTTGTGCGATGGTTGACTGTGTTACCAAGGGTTGCCGTAAAATATGGTTGTTTTGGGATATGGGTAATTTATTTTAAATTAACCAAACATTAGTATTGTAGTGGAGGTTTGCAAATCCTTAGTGTTATAAAATTTGTTGATGACATTATTGTATACTCTTGTGTGTGACGGAACCCCCCCTTCTCTCTCTGTTACTACTAGCTTTGTAAGACTTTGACCCTTCTTGGATGATTGGAAAATCTTGTAGTTAATGGTCAAAACTAGTATACTTTGCCTTCGCTTCGAAACTTATGTTGTGTGTATACTCTATTTGATTTCCGGTTTGAAACTCAATTATACATGGCTTTTTGTGTTAATTTCTGAAACCCGTGTTTCCCCTTTCTTGGGCCGATCAACTTTGTTCTTTTAGAAAAATATTATTATTTTAGCCTATGCGTTGGTACCTTTGATAAATTTCTAGATGGTTGGTCTATTTATATCAAATCTCAATCTTGTAATTATTGTTTAATTACTTACTTGATGGGAATTTTGTTTTTGCTAGATTGTTTGTTTTCTCCTTATAGGGCCAAGGGCCATTCTCATATGATTATTACTTTCGTTGCTTTTGCTCCTAACTGAAGTACAAGGTCTTCTCCTTCTTTGATTGGCATGATGAAGACTTTATTATAACTTGATGTGTTAATAGTGTTTAGAGGTTTGAACCAATTCTTGTAATAAAGTGCTTCCTTTTCGTGATATTGTTAGATAATAGTTATGGTGGTTTTGTGTAGCCTTATCTTGCTCAGTTCTCGAACTGACTCTTGTAGAAAATTTTGCTGCAGATGGATTTTGCGTGTAGATGAGGGATAGATTTGTAGACTTTTGTCATCAACCTCAGTTGAGAAGTTCCTTTGCTCGAAACCTTTTTATGTTGTTCAACTTTTGTTAACGTCCAGTGGAAAGTTTAAAAGAGGATTAATGTCTTAGTATAATGTATTGTGGACTTTGTCATCTGAACTTTGGAAACCTTGTATTGTTTGACCATCATTGAAATTATAAGAAAATTTGGTTATTGTGGTTGAGTGACTTGTGGAGTATCAGTATTTTAAGAAATGATGTAATCTTGTTTTGTTCTCGTAAATGAGTGTTGCTTCAACTTTGCCTTGAGAATAAATTCTGAGTTAAACCTTGCCATGACTTAGTAATAAAGTGTCATAAGTAAACTAACATGGGATTGTTTAATACTTCTGGAAGTTAAATTAAAAGTTGTATTCAAATAAAGTAACGTAGGGGTCACCAACTTGAGAGCAAGAAATTCTTTAAGTAATCAAGGGCAGGACTATCATTGTAAGTAACATTATATAACTTGATACCCCTAGCTACACTAATGAACACTATCCCTTTCATGGTGGAATTCTTAAATGAACTTAAAGGAAATCTATGGTTGGTTCTGGAAGATAATAAGATTTAATAAACAGGAGAAAACAATTTTGAAACCACACAATCTATCTCTCAGCCATTTGGAAAGTAAATTCTTTTACTCCTTGTTAATACTTTTAGCGAAGCCTAAGTAAAGTTGTTGTTAATTCTGGTTAAGAGCCCTAGCTTCAATTTAATACTGGCAATAACTAATGAGGTCCTAAAAATGTTTCATCTCGACCTTCTCCCTCTAACCCTTTTTCAAGGCACCTTGTATCTCTTCTCTTAAGTGTGTTGAACTTAAAACCATGTTGTCTTGTGAGCAAGAACGAATCTTAGTAGCGTTAGTGGTGAGCAGATGGCCTTGTGGAATTTAAATACTCCTTTTTCTTGATAAACGAATTAAGCAAATAAAGGTCATAATAGAGAAGATTTAAAGATGATTACTCAGTTTCAAAAGAATAAACTTAGCTTGGTAAGAGGAATTGTATGAATCATATCTTGAACCTCCTTGGAAAACGTAAGCTAAGAATTGCAAGATATCTTATTAAAATAAATAACCCTCAAGAATAACTCTTTGTGGTTGGCCCTAACTGTAAGTGTGTTATGTGATTGGACTTCTATGTTGTCTTGTCAAAAAGAAAAGTAAATTGTCCTTGATTTGTGTGAACGTTTCCGTCATTTGCCTTTATGGCCATCCTTGTATCAAGTTGTTCACGGTGTTATTCTTTTTTGATTGAATTTTCCTAGTTTGTCTTCATCATTGGTCTCTAAGTGCACTAAATTGAAAGGTATTAATTTTTAATAAAATTTCTATTTATAGTAATTGGAAATATTAGATACTTAATAAATTTCTATTTCTAGGCACTAAGTTGGGGCACCTTCAACCTGTGAATTTGATTAATTCTCAAAATTATGAAACCCTACTTGCAAAAAATGGATACAAATATTTAGTTGATTCACAATCAATCCTAGACTATTCCAAAGTGAGTAACTAATGAATAGCGAGAGATAAGTGTCACACGTAAGTTCAAACAATTATGCGATTGTAAGATTTGTTTGGAATGGGGCTGGAATGGGTCGGAGGAACTGTGAGTGCTAAAGACGTGCTTTAGGCACTTGTGACTACTCAAAACTTAAAAAATCTCCTTTAAATGGTCGTAAAATATCCTTTTTCCTTCACTTCCTTTCACTAGTATGTCACATCAAGTTCGCAGATGTCATATGTATCTTCTGATAAAGAAATGACTATAAAACCCTTAAAAGAGCATCAAATCCCAAAAAGAAAATAATAAAAATGAGGCATCATATTATCCTCGGTTTGTCAAATGAGTGAACTTGTGGTGAGCATTACACTACATCTCAGACCTAATGTAGTTGTATGTGTATGTTTGTGTGTGTCAAAATTGTGACCTAGATGGGTCTTTTTGTCGGTCGCACTTGATAACGAGAAAGTAGCTAGATGTAAAAGATGTAAATAGATGTGTTCATAAAAGAATGAACTTCACATCCTATGAAGTGTATGTAGAAAAATGCAGTCCCTTGCTCTTGTCTAGATGTTAGATGGAGGCTTGAATGCTCTTGATAATGCCTTTGGATGCGACCTTAGGTGATGATTGCTAATGCTTAGTGTTGTGTCCATTTATTATGGCCACATAAATTTATATTTATATGATTCCCTTGCTTGAATTTAGTAATTTTCTCAAAAAAGGATGACTAACAAAAATATAATATTCCCAAATGGCTAGAGAGGACCCAAAAGTTGTGAGAAAAGTACAAAGAGGTCACTGAACACCTAGAGGCGACAGGGGAACCTAGTGTTGGCGTCTGGCTAGGCATTGGTGTCTAGAATAAAAATGTAGAAGTATGAAAAGACAGACTAGGAAAGTACAAGTGTAAGACACAATAGGAAAAAAAATAAAGAAAATATTCCGAAGACATGGGTCAATTAGTAATTTTCTTAGTTGCGAATCATATTAATAGTAGTATGTGATCATGACTAGATAGATACCCAAAGTGCATGATTTAGTGTCTACATTTTCCCCCACTTTATGTTGTTGAGAGAATGCATAATAATATAAAGTAGATAATATATGCATACCTGATAACCATGTAGATCGATGGTGAAAAGCATCGAGAAACATGAAAAAGTGTGGAGTGATAAAAAGTGAAAGGTGGAAGCTAGAGAAGAGGCGGTGAAAAATAAGTGTTGATGAAGACTCTATGGCAAGAGCATATATGTAGATGGTGCATTTGTACCTCTTATGAGGTTGATTTTTGCTGATGTGGTGTGATTGATGTGACTAGTGGATCCTATAAGTATGGACCTACAAAAGAGAAGAACGAACAAATAGTCAAATACGCGTATATATGATCAAAATGTGCAAAAAGTGTGTAAAAGTATGTAAACATGAAAAAATCATATCAAGGTAAGTACCCTATCCTTCTCATTTTCTTTCATATTTACATCTATATTAAAAATTGCTTAGAATTTTTATCTCATTATACATCATGACAACAATTTTCTAATTTCAAATTTCACTAATTTTTTTAGGATTTTATTTTAAAGAAATCATGTGGTAAGGCTCTCTCTTCTACTCTCTCCCTAGCTCACCTTTGAGAATCTTCTCATGCCGCATCACACAAAATAAACAACACGGTACATGTCGTCACTATTATCGCCATTGGATCTTATAAGTGTGCATACTTACCAACGATAGTATCCACTCACTCCAACATCCCACCCCCACGATAACATCCATCAACACAATTTGCATCAATATACAGATTGATGTATCAAATATTGAAACCGATAAGCATCACCTGCTGACCATAAATTGAAACATTAATTACTACAAATGATGACAATAATAAAACAACTATGTAACAAACTACAACTAGAAACATATAAATACATATTCTCTGCTATTGCTGCCACAATTTCATCACCATCGAGGGAAGGTGCCTGCCCCTCTACTCCTCCAATAGGTGATGCTCATGTCACATCCACAACAACTAGAAACAAGAACACCCATCATTCTACTACCCACCATGCACTATATGCCTCATTACATCCCACATCATCCACCTGTATCGAGATCTATGGTGTGTATTGATCTCGGTTGTACTTGTGGGAACTATATGCACCCCCTGTAGATCCTAGTCTTGCACCTAGTATCCTGCAATGACCTAGTAGCTCACACCCTTACATACATTATGGGGTCATATCTTGAGTGATAAAAAATTTCATGATACGTGCTCTACCTAAAATAAATCAATCACCCCGGGAAGCATTCCTCCGGCCACATGGTACGTCGAATACATCGAAGGGCTCGGTAAGGCCTCTATATAATGGCCTTTGGCCCCATAAGATCTAACATCAATCTGTAAGTCTCGGTGTCCACATTATTTCTTTTCACACCTACCCATCTCGCAATGAATATATCTAGTCTTTCCCACTCTGCACTCATCCCACTATGTGGCCTCGGTATTGCAATGTGATCATAAGCCCATACATGTTACAATGTGGTGGCTCTAGTCCATCCCATGTTCCTCTGTTATAACCTATATAGGTTAGTGTATAAATGTTCAATACATATCGCACCCATGCATACCTCGTGTCATCCTCCTCTATATGTCAACGATAGATATCATGCATATTATATAATATTTCCACACCTCCACCCTTCATTGCCACTGACGAAGTAATCACAACTCTGATAAACTTCTAAAATCATCGAACACATCATCTCAATTTGGCATTCAATCTAATATGGGTCTCTAATGTACTTGTGTCCTAATAAAATAATCTCTATCTACTCTCATTTGTCTCGAGAATCCTTTAATTCCATCACCTTGACCCTCTCACCCACAACTAGCAATGGAAATATGATATACATCCTCTAGGGTCACAATCATCTCCTCGGTAGGAAAAAAAATGTACATGTGTTTGTACACCATCACTCACATAATGTAGTAATCATCGACATACTATGGGGTACATCCCCCATTCTCACTATGTACCACATGCCAACATAATCTAGTATATCCCACTCTTTGTCCGATAACCCCAATCCCGATAACATATCCAAGTGTTGACCTCTGTGGAATACCCTTGAATGGATATCCCTCTACACAAAAAAAACAACAATAAAAACAAAATGTTAGCAGCTTGTATGCACATAAACACAACTACTAATAACACAAAAGAGAATAAATTTTCGCATTCATAACATTCGGGGTCAAAATAGCCTCTGGGTCACCAACGCCCATGAGTAGGATGTGGGCACCCGAGCGGGTCACTAGTGCCTAGAATTGGGCATTCTTTATCTCAAAATATGTTACCTCTGTTTCCACTCTCTAGCCCAGTCAAACATGCCTACAAATTCAATAAAAAAATTTAAAAAAATTCACGAAAAATGAGCTCCTTTCAACACAAATTTTCAAAATCATCATAATCACTAGCTCTAATTC
This sequence comes from Taxus wallichiana var. yunnanensis, assembly GCA_018340775.1. Classification (NCBI taxonomy): domain Eukaryota; kingdom Viridiplantae; phylum Streptophyta; class Pinopsida; order Cupressales; family Taxaceae; genus Taxus; species Taxus wallichiana. The sequence goes on from CM031240.1 coordinate 69,515,212, forward strand.
GATGTCATGTGTGATGCCACTGACACTTTGCCACCATCTCGAATCGACTTAATATCGGTGCTCTAATTTGTAATTTCTTCACACACTTTGAGTTCACAATCACACTCAATCAAGGTTCAAATGAAGTCCCTATTCACTTTTCACCGTTACTATATATAGCACTTTTCTCAATACCTAATTTTCTATAGTCATTATTTAGGCTCATTGTCCACCTAATACATGCCACGTGTTTTCACTCATATCTTGAGCTCCACTACTCTGTTATCCTTTCCATCTACATCGTTTAGTTCAAAATTTCTCTAACTATCATTTGATACACATTCCACAATGTTATATGGAAATCTCATACATATTCAATTTGATATACATTCAATCTTGTGATATTTCCTCACTCTTACATCATTTCACATCTACTTTTGGCTTAGCATTCATCCCTTTGGTCACCCCTCCTTTCATCAAATAGGGGAATACAATCGGGATCACTCTATGATCCCCCTCACATTGCTACATGATCACAATCATTTCACATATCTAATTCGTCATTATCAAAAAATTTCTCACACATTATGTGACATTTCACACTACTTTCTAGCGACTCCCCTAATGACCTAATCTGGGGGAAACAAGAGAAAAATATCTCCATGAGTAATCTATCATACATATTCAATCTCAGCACAATTTTTTGTTTCTCGAATCAAATCAATCAATCAACACAACACATTATATTTTACTATTCCTCCGAGATGACCTAGCTTGGGAGTTGCATAACTACTTTCCCAGATGACCTAACATGGGAAGTTAATCTATACTTTATCACTTTCATATGACCTAACCTGGAAGCCATCTAGCATCATATACATTGGGAAACCCTTGGAGTGGGGGAAATGAGACGTCATTTGCCTTTCCTATACTACTCCTATATGGGTTATCCTCGTTGGATTGAAATGAAAAAAATTGTCTTCGTCATTTGCTTGATGGCTAGACTTTTGAGGATGCATTCAAAGTTGTAGGGTAAAACTAAACCTCTCTCCCTAACACTCTTCCTCTGGCTAAAGGACACCCAAATCCTCATTTTTTCACACATAAAAATCGAGTTAGGAACTGATCACTCCCTACCCCAAAAAATCTCCATCAAGCGACAATTCAAAATATCCAAATCATTTGCAATCATATCATCAATTTCACCAAGTGCTCCTCACAACGTTTCACTATCTTTCTTTACGCCACATGGATTGACATGTTGATCCATAGTTTTCCATGTTATATGTTCTTAGTCTACGTGTACTTCTTCAATAGGTCTTCAATAGGTCCTCGACATTAATTAGGGACTGACCACCCCTAATCGTTTAATGAATTTCAAGAAATACAAATCTCCAAGAACAAGCAAACATGTGTAATATTTCCTTATATATATTTTGATTTATATATATGCAAAGGAAAATATTTTCTATTACAAGTTCTACTTGACTTATAATCAATCATGTCTGATGAATATTAACTACACTCTTTGTTATAGGTTTCATCGTAGCACATGTTAATGACCAACGTTCAACATAAATACAAAACAAACATTTGATAAAGGAAAAGTGTGTACATACACACGTACAAATTTCTTGAAGAATGTAATTTTCAATTTCATACTTAAGCAGGGGGATTGTAAACACTCAAATTTGGTATTTTCACTTTGGAAACCATTGATTTAACTATACACTATTGTTATATGCTAAACATAACTTCTCCATTCCTACATAAAACTTCATGAGTTCCATTTTTAGCTTTTATATCCTTTCCCCGACATGTCGTGACATCTCGAGAATTAATTACATTATATCTATACAAAAATATCAT